>JAOEHI010033362.1:0-23812 GCA_025447815.1 Percopsis transmontana | reverse complement strand
AGAGAGAGAGAGAGAGAGAGAGAGAGAGAGAGAGAGAGAGAGAGAGAGAGAGAGAGAGAGAGAGAGAGAAAGAAAACTGTATGACATTACTCTGGGGTCAGATTTAAATACTTATTTATTCATTCATTTGGTTTATTATTTTTTAATGTAGTTCTGATGATGGTCACAACTGTTGGTCATTTGGTCGTCCACAGATATCATCAGCAGAGATCTTTGTCATTGGAGCAATTGCCAAGGCCATAGCTACGACAGCCACATATCCCTTGCAGACTGTTCAGGCCATCCTAAGGGTAATAAAAGGGTTTTTATTTGGAGTAAATTCACTGGGGTGTCGCAAAATACAGAAACATCATGGCTCTACTTAGGAAATGTACACTTTTGAAATTTTATACTTCTAAAGCTCTTAGATGGCACACCTATCAAACATGATGGGATCACTGCATGTTTTACAACCATTTGGTTTTCGACAGTGTTTTATAAGTTATTTTTATTGTACCTCAGTCAGCTTTTTCCACAATACTGCATAAGGCAAACTTACTTGTTGTGATGGCGATGTTAACTTGATTTTTTTTTCTTGTCATTATCTGTCAATGCAACCTCTTATTCGCTACTGTCTCACAAGTTTGGCCAGTACAAAGGTGATGGCAAGGGTGGTGTATTAGAAAGCCTTCGTAACGTGGTCTATCTGCTGATGGAAAGAATCAGGTGAGTCCGACTATACAATCGCATACACCATGGGCTCAGTGGGACCAACTTTAGGATAACCAATGATAATCATTTGATTATCTAATCGGTCCTCTTCCTTACAGGAGGCATGGTGTGATCGGTTTATACAAAGGCCTGGAGGCTAAGCTCCTACAGACAGTACTGACAGCTGCCCTCATGTTTGTTGTGTATGAGAAGATTACTTCGGCCACCTTCAAAATCATGGGTCTAAAAAAGAAATTGAAGCACTGATGTTATACATGCTTTGGCCATGTCTGAGGCTTAAACTGTAGGACAGTATTTATGTTATGAGGTTGTTACAAGTCAAATCAGTGTGATGTAAGTCTTGGTGACATTAAGGCAAATTTCCATCTTAATTTGAGTGGTTAAGATGTTCTTGAATTAGAAAATAGAGACAAAAAATAAATAGTGCCTCACCTACTCCATAGAGGTGCTGATATAGTTTCCTGTCAGTAGTTTTTACCAACACTTCGGTTAACAAAGGCCAATTATAGTTTGTCTTTAGTTCTGTGAAGACCAGAAGACAACTAATGATTGAGTTTAGTGTATGTTGATTTAAAATAACCAAAGGATTAACCTTTTTTTGGGCCTGCCCCAATTTTTGCAGCTTCGTTACGCTGTTCTAGTGAAGCCACTGGATCATTCATTTTGATATCTGAATGTAGCATAACAAGAACAACTCATTCCTTGGGTTACAGTTAAACATTTACCTCTCAGAATATCTACTAAAGCAATGTTTTTTAATAATCTAAAAGTCATTATTAGACATGCTAGTTATATGTATTACAATGCAGCCAAGGACACATTTTAGTTGCCATTAAAACACTTTACAGATCAGGAAATGAACAGACTAAAACTGTCCTGAGACATTCCTTTTTATTTAAAAAAAAAAAAAACTAAAAAAAGTGTACTGGCCGTAAAAAAACAAAACCTCACAAAATGCTTAAAAGCTCAATATTTACAAATGCTATTCCAGCTCATGAATATACATCAAGTCTTACAATGACATGGAAAATAAACCTTAACATTTGGGATAGACTAACTGGGATAGTCAAATAAGCACAGTTAAAAGGCATCATCACAACACAAGTCTTTCAAGTGCCTTTGAACAAAAATACACTGACCACCCACTAATGAATTAACACATTATCTGTACTGCACTGAATTGTCTGACTTGTCTTCTGTTGCCTTCATGTTTTCCCTAAAGGATGTTTATTTTTTTTTATCTTGTTATTTTGCCTGTTTAATGTTATTTCTGTGTCAAAAGCGGTGTAACTTAGTGAAATGCTATTTTTAACCTTTTTATTGTGTGAGGTCATTATGATCTCAGAGATATGAACGGTAAATCAATATATCTGTATGTTTTTCTCGATCACTCTTCATCTGTTGGATTATAGATAATTCCTTTAACACCACTTTACCATCACATTTGGGGGAAAATAGTGCTCAAAGGTTTACTTGTGTTAATCTTCATCTTGTAAAATCTCCTACACATTATTTAGGGAAAACTAACATAATATTGCCATATTTTGTCTGTACACTTAAACTATTTGAAACTGATGCAATACTGAATTCGTCTTAATTTAAAGTGTTATTAAAATTAATAACGTCTTTTTGGGTTGGTAACTTATTATAACCTATGAACATCTGGAAAATATGATTGTGTCATGCTGTTAGTGTAACATTTAGTTAAGTAAAATGTATCCAGTCAGTTTTACAGGTAAACGTGGTCAACACATGAATCTCCATGAATAGTTTAGCCATTAAAACGATCAATTTCCTCAATACAAAACCCTGATTACTCAATTAGCTGTCAATGTTAGAGTCCTTCTTGTTACCACTGCTCATCTCCTCTACATACCACTGTGGTAGGAAAGAGTACTGGGAATCTCTGTGGATGGAGTAGGTCACATCTCTATGGGGTTCCCAGGAAAACAAGTATACCTCTCTGGAAGGAAAACAAGAGTAGCTCAGTGACTAAGTGAAGTAAAAGTGGATGTATTCAGAAACACGAATCAATTATTTACTTAAGTGTGGTTTGTATTCCCACCTTGGATTGTCTTCTCTGACCACGCTCTTCACAAAAGCCAGAAACTCAGAGCAAAAGTTCATACACACGGTTGGTTTCCAGCAGTTGTGTTCATTCTGTGGAGAATACGAATTACATGAACAAAAATGCCATACCCATCCACTAAAGTGTGGATGGGTATAGTGGGAAGAGTAGAGAATGGCGTAAGCCTATAGGATCTGAAGGAGTAGAGAGGAATTTGAGCCACTCAGCACTCCAAGTGTAGTAGGGGTATGCACTCAAACCAAAACAACGTTTTTGTAATGCCAGTTTCAACCACAAGTGTAATTCCAGAAACCAGAAAGGGAGTGTCCCTTTAAATTATGACTTTTCAATTACCACTTAGGTCATTCTTGCATTGTACCTTGATAAGATGTGATATCTTAGATATGTGAAAAGTCTCAACAGCCACAACCACTCCTTCCTGATCCCGGAAACCTGCTACAATACGAGGAACACCGGGAAGAAAAGACTGGGCCCACCACTTCAGAAGTTTGAACCTGAGAATGAGTCAAATAGGAAACATGCATTTTACAAAACACACCCAGAAGTGAAAATCCGAGGTTTGAGACTACAGTTTTGAGTTGAATGTTTTCACCTGTGGAAGTTACTGCGCTGTTTTGGGGTGCATATTTCTGCAGAGGTCTTTAACTCAATGTAGCAGGCAGGGGGCGCTGGAGCTTTGGGATCTTTGTCCTGGCAGTCCACCTCACCAGAGAACAGCAGTTTGTGATCTGCAAGCCGTGTCTGGACCACAGTGCAGAAGGCCTCATTAGTGTTAACCACCCCACCTGGGTCTGGTAAATTGTGGAGCTTATCTAGAGGAGGGACAGACAAATGGTGATTCAGTATCATTTATGTAAATATGTGTGGGACACAAGTCAGGTCTATACAATACAATGTAAACATGAATCAGGGCTTGAAACCAAATAAGACTGACTTCATATGCTCACACCTGCACACATATACTGCTCAAACTTGTATCCCCAGTACATCATCTCTTCGTGTTTCTCTGTGCGATTCTCATTTTCCTTCCGGGCAGCCTCTGTTTCCACTTCACTGATGTAGAGTGTGCCCCCAAACCTGGTGACAGCTAGCAGCCAGCCCTCACGTGTCTCATAAGGAGTGGTGAGCAGTTTGGTAAGGTGGCCACGCCATGTCACAAAATCAACACCTAATGCACTGGGAGGAGCAGAGGTTGATCAAAAAAATACACGTCGAAGAAACAACTACTAGAGTACTAGTACTAGAGAGAAAAGCCAGGAGTGAGAATGTTGCAAAGTCCAGTTATCTATTACAATTAGGTAGGTCATTTAGCAGATGCTTTTATCCAAAGCAACTGACAGTGAGTACAATAACAAGTATTAGAGAGCAGGTAGGGGTTAGGCATGCTGCTCAAAGATTCTTACAGGATAGCCTATGCCCAGGGGCTTGAACCTTTGACCTTTCGTTAATTGAAGACCCAAGACCGCTATCCTACCCTGCCCCTATCTGGACACTATCCAGGGTGATACCTCTATCATATATTGTAGATTTTACTTTAAAGTAGATTTAAGAGTAAAGTAGTGCAAAATGCAGCGTGGGGTGTCTGCACCAGAATTTGTTGGCTGACAGGATGCAAGATATTTTTTCTGCTCAGTACACAGGTTAAATTAGGTTATAGAAATTAAGATATTTCTTCATTCATCCATGGCATGCTGATGACAACAAACATTTGTGAATTCAAACCGCTATTTGGGCTATTGACTTTTGGTAACTTACTATGGGGATGTAGCTGTGGTAGCTGGAGCATGAAGCTTGGATCTATTGGCTAGAATCCACCGCAGGATGTGGTCCAATTTCTCCTTCACTTGATCATCTCTTTTAACAAACCGATCCCTGTAGCCATCACTTAGGTTAAAATTTGGACTTCTGTCAGGTTCAATAAAATATCTCAACTGCCTTCTATCGTTGAAGAATCTGCGTTTAGAGTCCAGCGAAAAGCTTCCCACCTCTACAGGCTGCTTGTAGACTGGAAAGTCTCTTTCATAGAGCTGCTTTCTGGTGCTCAAAACCTGGAGAGTAGAGGACGAAGACATAAGAGGTGGCCCATCTTGGTGGTCGTTCGGCCTGATGCGTTTATTGGATCGGGGATACTGGGATTGATGGTGGCGCTGGTCCATTGCTACCTAGTGTGGAAATGACAAACAGACGCTTGCTCACGCTTACAAGTACAACACAAATCTTGATTCAAGCTACGGTACTTTCATTTCCTCAATCGTGTTGTGCCTCTCAGTAATCTCAGTACGTCTAAAGACAACGCTACTACAATGTGTACGGGAATCAACAAATTAGTGTGAGTTAGTGAGTTAGTAGTTTAAGGAGGAGTTTAAACTAAAAGTTTACATATTTCCTTTCTTAAACTACCAACTACATAAAAAAACAAGTTTGTTTACGTTGGAATGTGAGTTAGCATCAGCTGCAGAAATAAAGCTGGCTAACGCTAGCTACTGACCAGCTTCACTTAACGTTGGCTGACTAACGTTACGCTATCACCAGCTTCAGAACAAAATATGTTCTGTCCGAGGAAACTTATCCAGTAAATGCTTGGACAGAAATGATTTACCTTATACCTTTTGAGTCGTTGAATAGCGTGCTTATGCAGCTATCGTACGCTGGGCTAAAAGGCTATCACATTTATTTTTACTTACGTATATGCACTGACTTATCCAGACCACTAGAAGGAGGCAGTGCAGTAAAAACGTCCCCAAACAGGATAGAGGAAGAAGAAGCGTCATACACAGGGCTCTCTGTTGAGCGAGGTGATATTTACTAATTTAACATGATTCTATCATTTTGAATATCAGGTAACTATTGTTTTTAAAATTAAATAATATTAACTACTCACATTGGGTTTGTATTGCTAGTATAATTACAAAGCTCTTTTCGACGGGGACATAAAGATAGCTTGTTTAAAAGTGAGCTATGAGTTAGCAAGCAACTGCTGACTTAACTGCGTTTAGTCTGTAAAGTCAATTTACTAGTTCAAGTATACTTATGAAATTATATTTTCCAGATATGAATAGAAAAAGGGGTCTGATTTCAGACACCTTCAAAGCGAAGAAAAGAAGAATAGGTACAGAAACATTTGGAGTAAATAATGGAGAAGGTAGGTCTGGTCATTAATAAAATTATATTGAAAATCATTGTGATTTTCAAGATCACCAGCATATATTTCTTTATCTAGAAGGACCAGTGGACATCAAGTCCACCCTGCAGTACCTTATGGCTCTTTTCCCCCGAAAGCTTTTCAATGACACCTTACCTCAAATTGTCCTTAAACACCAGCTCTACAGCATTCACTGTGACAAGACTATGGTGGACAGGCAGCTGGTAGGCCACTCTGCTGCTCATTAATCCATTCTACTTAGCAGAAATTACACCAACTAACTATTTTTCCATTTTGCAGACTGAATTGCGAGTGCAGGGAGAGCTGTTGATGTTCCAGCTTGGCTTTGACACAGATGCTTTTGGACTAGTGTTCACTAAAGATTACAAAGACAAAGTATTGGCAGGAGAGGAGGGCAGACTGACTCGAGAAACTGTGGAGAAGTTCCTGGAGAAAGTCTTGCCTTCTTGCACTGACCTAAGCTTTACCAAAGACAAGATGCTCAAGGACTTCCGCTTCACAGATTCTGATATAACGTATGGAAGACCTACACCTTGTAATTCCCATTTAAAAAAACAGATAATTTACTTAACAAATGACCATAGGCATGAAAATACACAATATTAGTTAACTGGAGGAATGGACTGTTTTCCTTATACACGGATGAGCCCAAACATTATGGCATGGGCTCTAAATGACCTTGAATGCCTTGTGGTATGTGGCATAGGGACGTTAGCAGCAGATCCTTTATGTCCTGTAAGTTGCGATGGTGGAGCTTGTCTTCTTCCCAAGGTGCATCCTGGTGCTGTCGCTTCCCCAGGTAAATGGCGCATGTGTACCCTGCCTTGTGATGTAAAAGAAAATGTGAATCAGCCAACCAGGCAACCTTCTACGCAGCAGGGTGTGATGCACTTTGTGTTATACACATTCCTTCCGTAACCATCATTAAAACCTTCTGCGACTTGTGCCACGATAGCCCTTCTGTCAGTTTGGACTGGATGGGATGGCCTTCGTTGCATTCTTGCATCATTGAGCCTTGCACACCAAACACCCTGTCGGTTTGTGGTTTTTCCCTTCTTGGACCACAGTTGGTAGGCATTCGTTACTGCTGATCCCAACAAGCTTTGCCATTTGGAGATGCTTCAACACAGTCTTCTGGCCATAGCTATTTGGCACTATTGGCACTACGCTTGCCCATTTCTCCTGCATCAAACACGTTGACTACAAGAATCGACCGTCTCATATATCCCAGGCATTGACATGCGTCATTGTTATGAGAAAGGTTATCCGTTTCATCTGAGTTGTCATAATGTTACGGCTCATTGGTGTATATATTAGGTGAATCTTGGACTTTTTAATTAGGCTTGAAAAATTACCATAATATTGATCTATCTCCAAATGTGAATTTATCCATTCCTTGTCAGTTCAGGGTTTTTTTTTCTTCATGGATCAAAACTTATTTATTTTCAACCAGGAAACTAGTGAAGTCAGGGGTCCTGACTGTGAGGGACGCAGGCAGCTGGTGGCTCTCCATACCTAACTCTGGCAGATTTACTAAGTACTTCTTACAAGGTGGGTGTAATTTACAAGGCACAAAGAAGACTGTGCAAAAGAACTTCACATTCAAATATCTGTTGTATATAATATCCCTTTAACAGTTATGTGCCAATTGTGGGGTTGTTTTTCTGTCACCGCTTTTCCTATTAGGGCGTAAAGCGGTGCTCGGTATGGTCAAGAAGTCCAAATATAGTGAAGTTTTAAAAGCCGTCCTTGAAGAGAGAATAAGACCTTCACAAGTCAAATTCCAGATGAAGTATCACATCCATGACATCATTGGTGCAGAGTTGGTAAAAAGGTGAGCCTGGTTGGAAGTTTCAAGTTATAGCTGATGGTTTGTGTATTTTTTTGGGTCCAATCATTTCAAACTAATGCATTGTTTTTGTTTTTTTAGAATACCTACAACTTCAGGTACATTGTTACGTTTTGATGATTCTTGAGCCATTGCTACAAGACCGATGGCAACATTTTGTTCTAACATTCACTGAAGTGAAATGTATATGGTGTAAAAAAAAAAAAGCTTTGTATCAAGATTGTACAGTATGTGAATGAACGTTTGAAGTTTGTCAATATGTAACCTTGTGGGTTTATGAAGTGCCAACTGACCATGTCAGGTCTTAATTCTGTTAAAAGCTGAGATTGTGTACTACGTTCAATTGTAAAATAAAATACCTACATTGCAGATATGAGCCTAGTCATGCTGTGGCTATCCCGATACTTTACTAGAAACTACTTCAAGCATTGTGTTGATTTTATTAAAATTTATTGGCGTTTTCAAAAAAGTGACAATAGCTTTTCATGAAACTAAAAAGGTCACAACATTGGCTTCGTGTGTCAATACAACACAGCTGAGAAACATCATACTTAACTCTGGATCTAGTAGTTCAAATACAATTTGAAAAATGCAAAAAATAACACTAGATTCTAATCTGAGTTTTCAGTATATGTTGCACAAACATTCCATCAGCATTAATTACAAAACGCTAGGCTTAGGGGGAGATTAAGGTAGTGTTAATTGGAGGAGGTAATAAACATAATATTCATAGTGTTTAGTCTAACAATACAGTGAGTGAAGTAACTTCTGAAGAAAAAATACAAAATAATCACGATTATAACAAAATAATTTGCTGTATGCAACACCATTACAGACAGTAGCTTTGTTGCCGTTTCAACTCTCAGGGATGCTCTCCTTAGTGACACTGCTTAGCCAGTAGTGGTGCTACTAAAATCTAATGTGCTATGCACAATAAAAGGATGTCCTTTCATTCATTAATTTTCTGATAAATACCCAGACCATTGAAAGGTGCTCATGTTTCTCACTGCCAAGAGTCCTAACACATTCACTGCAGTTAGGATAACCCTAGGGACTTGCTGCAAAGAGAATACAGGAATACCAATCTCTTCACATGTCAAACGTTAGGCAAACCAAAGAAATACTGAATGATCATGCATTTTCGGGGTGATTAATAGCATTTTTGGCATCAGCACACCTATTCCATGCCCTAATTTTTAGTATTAACGTGACAACCGCTTTATGTCCCAGCCTCATTCACGTCACACAAGTGAATTGACAACATCAATTGTGCTAGCAAAGTAATGAAACCTAATAGTAGGAACATAAATTGTACGCCAAAAGTAATTTGATGGTAACTTGAGATTTCTCATTTACAAAGTGATTTCTGAAGTGACTCCTATTACACTTTGGAAAAGAAAGCTAAACAATTTCACCAAAATGAATTAGCTAAACCACTATGTGCAATGCAGAATGCCTGATTAGTAGCCGTACTTTAAAAAGGTGTTAGGTCTGAGACAATACAACAAATTGTTCTATCTCAAGGTTCTTGAAATATATCTAATATATGCTAAATGTATTTGGCAACATTTCTTCCCAATCAAATAAACCACCAACACTGTAAACAAACAAGATGGACTACCGGTGCAAGAACAATTTGAAAACATTCCACTGTCCACTTTTACAAAACTTCTTATCCACTTTATAAAAGGCCTCAGGAATTTCATTATTTCATAGTAAGTTGTATTTATATATGCATGTAGTAGATGTTAGGGGGGAAACAACCTTGCAGCCCCAAGCACAGTATATGTAAGAATGTTTGATTGAAACTGCTGAAAGAACCTCCGATAGCTACACTGTTACAAAAGGAAAAAAGCAAAATCACATTGCTTTTGTAAATGTGAGAAAAAAAAAAAATATATATATATATATATATATATATATATATATATATTTATATTTACAAAAGCAATGTGATTTTCCTTTTGGTAACTTGCTTTTTTCCCCACTCTCACCCCTAACTGTTATTTTCTCACATATTCCTTCCAATGAAGTCTCAGAGGAGTGAGCATTTCCTATGCTTCTTCTTCACAGGTGGGGGACAGAGGACAGCCCGGATGGCCTCGTCGAACACAGTTTTAAGGCCACGCTGAGTCAGGGCGGAGCATTCCAGGTATTTCACGGAACCTGAGCGAGGAGGGAAGGGGGGGGGGGGGGGGTCAACTGTACTGCTAGGAGTTTCCCCTGTACTCAATTGAAACCTCTCTTATGGATATTTAAATGGCAAGGCTCAAAGTAGGAGAAGACAATTAGCATAATAAGATAGAATTAGCTTGTTGTGATTGAACAAAAAAATAATGGAGGTTTACTATGATTTGGGACAGTAAACTGTTCTGTAACACGGCTAAGCCTCATACCAATCTCTTTTGCCATGGCAAGGCCCTGGGGATAGGTGATTGGAGTAAGCTTCTTCTCTCGCAGCTTCTCAATGGTATCCTTGTCATCTCTTAGATCCAGTTTGGTACCCACCAGGATTATTGGAGTATTGGGACAATGGTGTCTCACCTCAGGGTACCACTGCACAAAGTTAACAACAATAAAGATTTTGATGATCTCTCAAGCTTATTTTATTTATTTTGAGGAAGTAATTTTGTCATAAGACACATCCAAAAGAGTGCCACACAGACATTGTGTAATAGTGAGGTTATGGCATAGTAAGCTCAAACTATTTCTGTCTGGTACACAACTTCTATCATGGCTTGTCGTGGCAACAAATACATGCTTTACAAAACATTCCAATAACAAAATCATTCATGATCAAATAGAAGTAGGCATGCACCAGCTCACCTTGGCACGAACGTTTTCAAATGAGGCAGGGCTCACAAGGGAAAAACAGATGAGGAACACATCCTGTTGAAACAGATTTACTGCAATCAGAGCCCATAGCCATTACTTCCTTCTCAGAAGAGCACACAACTCTAAGCTCATTGCAGAGAATGGGGTTGTTTCATTTTCTGCAAGTTCCTCATTTTTTCCATCACACAAGCATCAGGCTTTTCATACTTGAAATGGTTTCAAGAACTTGCAGGAACTTAAAAAAATAAATAAATCAAGATATCCTTTATGGCAAAGCCACAAATCAAAGACTGGTTTATAATAGGTGCAACATAATACAGCATTGTCTATTTTTGTACCGTCTGTGGGTAGGACAGAGGGCGAAGTCTGTCATAGTCTTCCTGTCCTGCTGTATCCCAAAGGCCCAAGTTTACAGGCTTCCCATCTACCATCACATTGGCAGAGTAGTTGTCAAACCTGAGAGACATAGTATCAGTTATTAAGACAATTAAGTAAGCCTCTCACTCAGTCCTTTTACAGTGTCCCAAATTGAAGTAACAAACTATTAACACAACTTATAAAGTTGTAAAGAAAATTAAATCTTCAACCTCCAATTTCTGGTTTGACATTCATTTTCGCCTAAAGATAACAACATAATAAAAAATGGCTTCAAAAGAATGGAATAATCAATTGCTGAGCCATTCCATGCTCTGATGAAAGTGATAGATCAACTAGATTTCACATTGGTTTGGAATTAGATATAGTGCAAGCTTTCCTTTGATTCCGTCTTCGTGAAACACTTATTAACTAGCTCAACTATTTTCCCTCAGTTTCTTGCAATCAAATATTTTATTTTTTAAATAAGCCACCTTATTTACATTGTAAGGCAAATAAGGTGGAACTGGCGTGGTCCCTTTTGGCAGATTGCAGTAATACTCACACAGTGGGGATGTACTCTCCAGGAAAGGCATTGGTGGTGTAGCTGATGAGCAGGCATGTCTTACCCACAGCTCTGGATGGGGTTAAAAAAAAAATTGTATTTGTTTATTTATGACTTTAACCACTTGGGTCCTTCATATAAATCTGAAAGGGCACGTGAAAAATGTAACTATAAAATTTTACTGAACTTTAATAACTAGAAACAATATAAAAATCTATTAAATCATTTTTTTTTAATATGTGCTGACAAACGCATACAATCATCGGAAACATACAATACAATATGATGATCTTTTGAAGTTAATGAATGAATATTTTGTAAGTTAAATGAAATGGTTGCATCAACAGAAACTACCAAGTATAATGCAGATATCGCCCATAAATGACTCTCCTGCTGTGGTATCCACCACACCCACGACGAGAAGTTGAATATTATAAGTGAATGCAGTACGGGTAAACCGTACATACTGCACTAGGCTAAAATACCCTTGCATACCTAGATTTTAATGTACAAACAGACGTATCTTACCAACGGTCAAGAAAAATGATTTTAATTGTCCCAGTACGGTGTCGGGTGTTTTAATGAGTTAAATGCCAGACTTCCGTAACAGGAGCCACTCATTTTAATCCCGTAAAAAAACAGAATGAATAACGTTACTGGCCCTGTTATTATAAATGGTATCAGTAGGTAGGTCTATTCGGTCTGTATAGACTAATGTTAAGTTTAGATATGATCAATATTAGTTGAATTTTTCAAAACAGACCAGACCAGACCAATAGGTCAATTGTAGTTAAATGGCATAGTGTTCGGTATTGGTTTTGTGGGACATGGTGTATATTATACAGCTATTTGGCAAAAAATGACTCGACAGTTCGATAACCTCCTTGGTTCGATCAACTTACCCGTCCCCAACAACGACACACTTTATGGCCTGCATTGCACCGCAGCTAGAGGAATGTCTTCTGTAGCTGCTAAGTTAGCTTGGCGGCCAGCTAACGTTAGCTCACAACTCTTTCTTTGTCCTAACTTGGTCGAAGATGAAATATCCAAAAAACGAGTCTGACGAACTGGTAATAAAGTTATGACAGTGACCCTATGATTAGAAACACCTCGTCAAAGTCTTGAAATAACTTATCTATCACTTTCACATAAGTTTTCCCTTAAAAAAATCAACTCATAACATTCCCATGCTTTACCGAGCCGTTCTAGAGGTTATGAAGCAAAACAGCGGCCACCACCCCTGAGGAGAAAAAAACGGATGCTACATCCGGTACACACTCTAGCGCAGGCTAGGCTTCACGGATAACGTTAACGTTAGTTCATCCATGGATGTGCTAGGCTTGGCTACATGAGATTAGCTACGCCCACGCTAACTTCGAAGAGCTCGTGGAGGCCAAATAAATCCACACAAGTATCTATTAACACGTAAAGGTTGGCACTAAATTATTATAGGACCAGGTGACCAACTACAACTTAAAACGTAAAATGGGCAAACAAGTTATAGCGAAATAAAACCAGGCGTCGGACTCATTTCAATGTAACACAGTTTAGGAAATACGTGTATAGGTCAACATCCGTGGGTCACACTGCTATAAATCCTCCTGAATAGCCTAAACTGGATCGCGTTGTTGGGGTGGAGTAGGTTTGTTGACGGATAGCCGAAGCGATATTGAATCGCATGAAATGCTGATAGAAATATGCATCGCTATACACACCTCATTCGTTATCGAATTGATCAGATGTTGTAACCCAACACAGTAAATATCGTTAATGCCGCGACAGGCTTCGTCTTATGGCGGGTCTGTCGTATTTAGTGTTACGGTTTTCGGGGTCCGCTGGTCGGACTTATGGGGTGTTTTCTAAGGGGCTGACAAGGACTCTGTTGATCTTTTTTAATCTTGCATGGCGACTGCGAATCAGGTTCCCATACATTTACCTCATCGCTTCAATGATGTTTAATGTGAGATTACAGGTGAGTTTTGTATCAAAATATCGCATTAACCAATGTGGATTGAGTAACCCACCCGAGGTTAAACAAAACCGACAATGTTACAGTATCTTACAACAGCTGTTACCTATGTGCTTTGTCGTCAATTGATGATGAATAGCGATTATAGGCTATAACGTTATGTATGTATTTAATTAGTACAATTTAGCAGACGCTTTTAGCCAAAGCAATGTACAATTACATGGCACAGATAGGGGTTGGGCATCTTGCTCAAGGATGCTTACAGGTAGGCCAACTCTGGGGCTCGAACCCACGACCTTCCGGCTGGGAGTCTGACTGACTATCCTGTATTTGTTGTCATTGGTTTATTTTAAAGGAACATTGTACCCCAAAATACATTATGGTTTGTGACACAGTTAGCCAAATATTGCCCATTTTCATATGTAATCCCTAGTCAATTTAAAATTAAAATGGGTAAAAAGACAAGCAGACATCACATACATACAGACCATCACATACATACAATGCATGCCATAGAGGTCTATAATATACATTTCTACAGGGTGATAAATTAGAGACTTCCAGTCCAGTGGTGTTGATGATAGCATTACATCTCATTTTCTAATTTTGTGTATTTGTAACACTTTCTTTTGTATTTAACCACTTCTATTTATAGGTCCATATCGAAATCCATTGAGGCTACGGTGTCTGCATTTAGGACTCAAGACCATTACACGTTCTTGTGATTATGCCAAATTACACTCCTCTGACAACAATGGGGAGGAAGAGGATTACAGTTCCACAAATTGATATGACAATGCATAAAGTGAGATGGCTCGTGTCTCGCTTAGACCGTGTCACGGAAGAACAGTGCCTTTGTTGGGATAGGACACTGGCAATGTCCTCAACATGTAATGTTGCTGTAACAGGAGTTGTATGCAAGAACAGTGGGAACTATTTCTGGCAGTCAAAGTTTTAACTTCTTCGATGCACTGAAGAATGGGGGACTAATGAAAAGTTGAATTTTACACTGCCTTTTCTGTCCAGAGAAATTGGATCTGACGGATGGATTTAGAATGGAATAAATAATGCTCTGGGACTTTTTAGCAACTCTGTATCTTTTTATTGTATCACTTTATCTCAACTGTGTAGAGATTTCCTTGTAACAGTTTCACACAAAGGAAAAACTGGAACCATCTCAAGTTGCTCTTGTTTAAGAATAACCACCTTCACTGCATGGAAAAATAATCAGTATGGAGCCATCAGTGGTTTGGGCCTCTTATTTGAGAACATTATCAGTTTGCAAGTGGGGTTGGGTGGCAGAAATGTTAACCACTGCACAATAGCTGACTGTATTTTGTGGGGGGGGGATGAATTTCTTGCTTAGGCCGAGAACCCCAGCACAGCCTCTATGGAGTTTCTACCAATGTGTTACTGGAAGTCTGCAACATGTATGAAGCCTGTTCCCACAAACGTTACTGATAGTGTGTTGTACAATCACAATGGGTTCACCGCATGTAGCCGGAATGCTCTCACACATATTGGGCTCATACAAGATTAGAGCAGGCAAGAGAGATGTTGCTGTCATAACTATTATTTGCCAATGTTTCTGTCATTAATGTGAGATGTCCACACAATGTTAACGTATTAAAAATTAAGGCTAACTTAAGAAACAATAAATTCATGAACCATCTTCAACTCCTTTCCTTACTTTGAACAAAGATATTCAGTAATTTTTACACTTAAAGAATGAACAATGTTTCCTACTTGGTAGCACTTTATTTTGATTGGTTATATAAAATGATTGTCACATCTTCTAGGTCTGCTATAGCATTGTGGGTAGGGGACCAACAATATGAGAAATTGAGATTGTTGATATTTTGAAATTTCAATCTTTATAACTGCTTTATAATTATTTAATTTTATATTGGATTAAAAAAAACAGTGGTTCATAGGTTGTGACCCTATTTCGGAGGGAGGGGGTTGAAACCTTTGAACCACTAATTAATGAGAAACCAATACAATATTTATAAAGCCAATATATTATTTTGAAGCTTAAAGCAGGAAATTATCTTCAGCTATACTTTGAAGGAACTAAGGCTTCTCTACAGAACCCATACGAGGCCTGATATCAAAGATGCTGAGGTTTTTGGAGGTAGCTGCACATTATTTTGCTGTGTGAAACAATGACATGCTGCTGGCCCACTCGACTGCTAATCCTAGAAACACGAACGGGTTAGTGTGTATTTATTAGTCAGAGGGGGCAGAGCTTCAAAGAGACAGGTTCCCCTAACACATTGCATAACTGAATACGTTATATATTGTAAAACCCAGCCCAAAAAGGTTGAATTGGTATACTAGATCTTACACACTACTGCTCCTTTAGAGGCAGTGTTTAAATACACACGATGGCTCTGATTACAACGCAATAGCACAGGATGTAATGGTGTGTAGCTGTTTCATCTTGGTCAGCCTACGCACATCCAGTTAACCTGGTAAACGATCATGATTTTGCAGGATCTGCGATTTGCTTCGCTTCGCATACATGTCTGATAAGCAAAATTAAGATGTTTTACAAGTCTAAAATCCACTATGATTCACACAGTACCAGCTGAATCTATTGTAGTTCTCTAGTTATCCACAAGAGGGAAGCACAGTAGGCCTATCAGTGCAAGGTTTCTCACTACCATCTCAGATGTCAAACCCTTGGAAGAGGAAACGGGTGATACACATAGATGTAATACAGTAAGTACACTGGTATGAACTCCCACGAGAAACCATGCTGTACAGTTTTTTTCTATTGTGATTTCAGTGTGTTCACTTTGGATTTCCAATAGTTAGGCACCATTTATTTTATTATATAATTTATGAAATGTGCATCTCTATTGTAGGCTTTCTTTATCCACTAAAATCGACAGATTTGTCCGGCTGCGTAATGTGACAAGGTGTGTGTAGTGGTGAGCAGTAAACCCTGGTAACTAGGCTTTTTTGGGCACTTCAATTGTACGTACATTTGCTTAGATCTGGAAAATGCTGACTACCTCCGCATATAATGTCCCCAAACTTCCCAGCAGTCACTCTAGTGACAGCCTACTGCGTAAAATCATCGCGAGTTGCCAAGGCAACTGCATTAGAAAATGTGACAACGCTTCCTGCCCACCCGCCTCTCCAGACCAAAATGAATTATTGTTTTTGTGCGGATTTACAACAGGAAAATATTTTAACAGGATTCGCTTAGATAAGGGAATAAACAGAGAGAGAGAGATCTATAAATGACAGATAACCAACAGCCATTTTCACCCACAGAAAAAAGGGAAATGTTTAATAAAGATTAGGCTATGATGTTTTAGCCTTTGGCATTTGTGTCAGCTGCCTACATGCTTTAAATTGGTGTGTGTGTGTGTGTGTGTGTGTGTGTGTGTGTGAGTGATAATCATAATGCTAATGGGTTTGGCATGGTTTCTATCAAATGCTGCATGTATTAATGTGTCTGCCTAATGTACAACCATATTATATACAGATCATTAATAAAGTTTATAGAACCGCATTTTTCTATTCAAACCATTCCTAGTTCATAGACTGATTTTATGATTTATCTGGTGTGCTTTTCTTTACGGATGGTAAATATTTAAATGTATAAACATCTCCAGAGCCTGGATATTGTTCTAAGGCTAAATTTGATAGTAGATCTCAATAAGGAGCTGCATTTTAGTGTTGTTGTCACATTTGACACTTAATGTGAACATGTAAAAAGGCTTGTGGACCAGGACAGGTGTTCTGATCGTTTTTCAACTGTGATTGGGAAGACTCCTTTTGCATATGGGCTTAATGCTGCTGCATGATTCAAATTGCTTCATCACCAAACACTTGGCGGTTATGAAATATACCTTTTGATTTGCATAGTTGACCAGGAAGCAGGGGCATAATGTAAAGTGTTAACAAGGATGTGATCCGGTGAGAAGATATGCAGCAAGTGGACCTCAAACTGAATTAAATGAGTGTGGAGAGAGAAAGATGGGGCAAATGATAGATTTGTAATGTTACATTTATTTAATTTAGCCCCCACATTGGACAAACACATGGGAGTGCTGTATGATGGATGTTTGAAAAAGGCATGACACAATTTATTTAATTGATAATTTCATCATGCCTAACATTAAAACGAGACCCTGTAATTGTTGTGTCAATCAAATATCTGTTTATTTGATTGTATTTATTTTATATCATATCATAAACAGTATGTACCCACACATATAAAATGAGAATTCCAGAATCATTTCAGCTTTCGAAGTAAACCATTCATTGGTCTTTGACCCTCCCCTGTCTTAAATTATTATTAAGGATATACGGGTATTAAAGGATCACAGTTCAGCTAATGTCATTATGAAGAGGCTCTCATGCTTCTAAATCATGTGAATCCTTGTTTGATCATAGCTTATATAGATCACAGATGATCTACAGAATATATCTATATATATGTATAAGATCATGCTCCCACACCTACTGTTGTGAACCATCCTTACTGGACAGAAGATACTATACATTGATTATCTAATCTTTCCCCTTTCATTTGATCAATTAAGTGAGCACAACTGAATATGTATATTGTGGGTGGGATTTCAAAGCAAGAGCAAAGAGAGTAAATGCATCATAATCGGAATGGAAATTCCTCCCGTGTGCAGGCAAGTAGTTAACACCTCGTTATGTAACCAGGTCAGCGTATGAACCTAAATGCATGGCAGGTCCGCCCCACACACACACACACATGGCTTTACTTACCAGTTCTCGGCACATACAGTACACTGGTGTCTTTGTGCGCGGCAGACAGACTCCAAAATAACGAGGGCTTGCATTTCACAGATCCAATCAAATCTGCAGGAATAAAGTGTTGGGGGCCTGCATTTGGCTATCAACCTACAGTATGGAAAGGAAATCCTGCTGCTTTCTGCTTCCTGTGACCTCTGTCACACACACACTCCCGCCACTTGCTAAGACTGACCCCCACAACAGGAAGGATGTCTGACGCTCCTTCCCACCTCTAGGCCTAGTCAGCAACCCCTGTCTCTTTGGGTCCGTTTATATGGCGTAGGTTACAATGACATTAGTTGTGGTGAAACAGAATCAAAAATATATGAAGGTGTTCTCGTCTTTGAATTGTATGTTCCAATAGCCCCATGCAGCAGCCACTGTCTTCAGTTTACACTTTACAGCATATAGCTCTCCTCCGGTAAAATCCTTTCCATCCCTTGTTGTATCTCAGCAGATTGAAATAGTTTGAACAAACACACTTCTTGTGTGTTTGTTTCATGCCTTTACTGTATATCTATATTCTGCCTGCTATCCCGTTCTTACACTAATCAAAGTAGAGGGCGAGGAAGAATGGGTATTAAAGGTACACTCCTCGATTTGGTTATTGTCACGATCGGCGCGCACATGTCCATGCGCACACAGTGCCTCCTTTCCCTACCGCACGCCTGGGGGTGATTAGCGCTCCCAGGTGTATCTTGTTGTGAATTAGAGACACTATTTAAGTTGTACAACGGCACTAGGTGCCGTTGATCATTGTTTTGGCTGTATGCCCTTTACGTTTGTTTTTGTTTTGTTATTAAAGCTACGTTTTAAGCGTTGTACCCGCTATACCGTCTGTGTGTTTTCCTCTGGCTCGCGCTTACTCTCGCTCATCGCACACCAACCGTTACAGTTATAGCACATTAGAACACCAAATTATCTCCCCAGCTTACTGTTTTGAAAACTGTACAAACTGTACTGCTGTGAAAGGGTTTAGAAGGTATAAGTCTATGAGCACATAGGGGGAGGAGTAGAGAGGAATGCCTCTCAGCACACAGGGAATGGAGGGGCATGAGCTCTCTGAATTTCAACCAACAATTCCAAAATGACAGTGTGTGCACACATATAGTGTGCACACAGAAGTGTGTTGGTATGTGTTTGGGGGCAGGGGGCGGAGCTATAGCTTTAAGGGGGGAGGGATCCAGAGCATATGATGTGTCTCTCTGACCGCTTAATCAAGTCACGCGAAGTCGGTCAGCAGTAACACAGACGTCTCCTTGACGGACGTCAGCCTAATCTGCCAGACGTGTACTGCCCCAGGGGGCATTGCACCCCCAGTGTGCCCTAACCAATTCAGCCTGAAATGCCCAGCACATGTTTCCTTAAAACAAGACTTGCTGTGTGAAAGACATATTACTTCCTATAGAAGCAGTTCTCAGACTATTTTTGCATGCACATTGCGAGCTAATAACCACTTGCTTTTGTAGTCACACACGCAGACACCGTCCAATATTAGACGGGTTCTCCTAAACCCCTGCCCACTTTTCAAATGCTGTTTACATTCAGTGAATAATGGCATAGTAATGAAATGGACATTACATTCAGTCTGATTATCAGGCCAGTCAAAGACAATTGAATTAATCGAATAACAAATTTACTGTGTAAACAACCATATTCACCATTACAAATATATATGCACATTTTATAAAATGTTTTTACATTTTATAAAATGTTTAAATATAATTTCATTTAAAAGAAATCATTTGAAGAAATCGTTAAAAATCTTGAAATCATACCCCCCCCCCACACACACACACACACACACACACACTAGATAGATAGCATTCTGCGATCCCCCACTTTTATACAAATGCTAAAACCGATATTCATTTGGAATTGAAAACAACTTGACGGCAAGCTTACATTCCCTCTCATCTGCCTGGATATCTGGGCCATACATTTGCGATTACTGTTAGTCAAACATGTCATTTATGCAGCATGGATTGTTGGGGTGTGTGCATGTGTGTGCGTGCGTGTGTTCATGCGTTTGTGTAAAAACAACAACCTATAGTACTACAAACTACAGACAAAAACAGTCACATTGCATTCGTCAAGCCATATACGCTATCATGAATATGCATGTGACCTATTTTCTACCGTAGCACAGAAAATTGGGAAATAAAGCCTTCATCTGTGCGCTAAATACTCTGCTCTATCTGCATCCTGTGAAGGTTATAACTGCTGGAACTGAGATGGGAAAAAACTCAGTTTCCTTGACTGAATAGGCCATTGGGGGCCCCAAACAGGAAACTCTCCCCTCCATTGCTCACTCTGAAACGTGAGGGGCCGTACCTCACTAAAAGCTCTCCCTATATCTCCGTGGAGCTGTCTCTTTCTTTCACAATCATTACCGGATTGTAATTCCCTCACAGCACGATCCAACGCACACAAACACATGTACTCTCCTTGTTCTTCTCTGATTTCTACCCTCTGATGTGACGCACACTCAAGGAATTTGGTTATTTTTTAAAAACACATGCTTAGATTATCACATCTTCAAATGTACACCGGAGTGCCAAGAAAACAAACCGTGTCTGGGTAAATATAACCACCCATCCTTCCTGATGCAACCAGGCATGTATATTTACATGTTCCCCTGATGTGGAGACTGGTGCAATGCATTTACCCAGGTGTAGTGTTAGGGGCCCATGTCTATGTCCATAACGGCCTCGTGGGATGTCTCCAGTTTCTCTTGCTGTGATGTGGGACTTTTTCATCTTGGGCTGGGCAGTGTGGACTAGACCAGCTCACTCTGGATCAAGACTTTTTTATGTATAATAGCTGGGCCCAGGAAAGGGTGAATCATTAAATGTATTGGTGCATGGTTATTGATAATGTGTCTGACTAACATAGATTGACTGAGATATGATTGGCTCTGAATAGACAAAAGAGCTGTGATGCCTTTCTTTTCTTTTCATGTATTTATTTATTTGAGTATTTTGCTATTATTTAGTTTGTCCACGCAAACGGTAATCAGTAAACAGTAAAGTGTTATGTAAGTTATGATTTTTAATGTTATTATTATTATCATTATTATTATCATTACTTCAAATATCCCTATTTGCCTGAAGAAACTAATGAGTATAGATTTATGATCTGGATACTTTTTGTGCTAATGTTCCAACTCTAGCAGCACCAGCTTATGTTAGGCTATATTTAGAAATGTTTAAAATGGCGGGTTAGGGTTAGGGTTAGGACTTTGAATAAACAAATGAATGAATTCATTATAACATCTGTTCATTCTTGACCATTGGAGTAATGCTCACAGGAAGTGAGACCCCCCCCCCACTGTGGAAACAGGAATGTTTTAATTGAAACCTTGTGAGTCAGAGCTTTGCAAATTATGTATATTTTGTTTTCTAGCAATGAATGGCTTTTTGGTAACACTTTATTGTCAGGATGCATTACTTTAATGCATTTGTATTAATAAGAAGTAAAAATGAATTTGCATTTACTTCATATTTGATGTGATATTTGAGGTAATCATGCCATATTCTTACTTACTTATCATTCATTTTCATATATTTTTTCAGATGTTCATACTTCTGTAAAATAAATGATGTAATGGTGAATTAATTTGTGATGATGTTATATATTGTGCAATGTTCAGTATAATAACTATATTTGTATCCTACTGTGACTGTGTACTTGGGAGCGCACACAATAATTCAGGACGAAGTTTAATAAGTAAAGCGCATTTAAAAAACAGAAAGAAGGTACAGTGATGACAGGAAAGGTAAAAATGGGAAGAAATACGGAATGTCACATTGTTTGACTCGTGTTCTGGCATGGCACTATTTAAATTCAAATACATTAGCTGCCATAGAATATATGAATATAATGACAACAAAATGCCCACGCGTGCGAGCAGCCAGACGCGTGGGCTCTATACTTTACTCGACACGCCCACGTGCTTCCAGTTTGTAACACCTTCCAGATTTTGAACAGCACAAAGGTGCTACCCCCACAGCGAAGCGCGGCGACCTGTCTTTTGACAAGTTTATTCGCTGACTCGTGCATTTGTTAATATATTCCTGATAAGCCATGTAGGCTACCTACCGAAATGTCACCGAATGGATACGAACTGTTCAATACATTTCGGAGTCACGCGAGAGCTGATGTATGCTCACTGCCAAGGCGGTCCAGAGAATGATGACGCGCTGGAGAGGCTGACTATAGCGGAGTAGCGGGGATGGGATGGGATAGTGTATAGCTGATACTGAGGGACAAAAGAAGGCGTATTTGGCGGATAACGACAACATAGTCGATCACTGTGGAAGGGGAAAAGGACGCTGCTGGTTCAGCTGCAAGGGAAATAGGAAGAGCTAGACGGATTGCCTTGCATTTCAAGAACAAATTCTCACGAAGAGGCTGGTTGCTGCGAGACGACCCGCGTACCGATGCGCCCCTGAAATTAAAAACGTGCATTGCCATAAATTAGACCTTGTTCCCTCATCGGAAGTTTCTGAGAGCCTTATACGATTTATGCTATCGTGATTCCCGATTACAGTCATGGACGAGGACAATCTAGGTAGGAATCATTCAATGCCATTCATATAATTCCTTTGATGTTTTGTTCAACAAGCGTTGCTTGTGGGGCTAAAGACATAGGTGTTTACCAGCCTACGCCCCAATAATATTATGAATAGCATAATAATAATAATAATAATAATAATAATAATATAAAATATATTCTGCTGCCATATGCAAAACTTTCACCTCACCTTCTGACAGTATGGTATCGCCATTAACACATCAAATTTTCATGCCAGAGATGACTGGTGAAGGTAAACTCCTACATGGTCACTGACTGTTTTTCCCTACGTGTCAGCAGCATGTGCACGAGTCTTCCATGTGTATGGGTTGACCCACATAGGGGCGTTAAAATAAGGTTATCGCGCCTCGAATGGGAAAGCGTGATAACTGACAGTGCATGTGTTATAGTGGGGGTCACTCAGGGCTCACCTGCCTTGGTCAAATCTAAGTGAGACAGATGTGTTTATTGACTTGTGATAAAGCCGATGAGTCGTTGGTTTTAAGAATGTCTTAGCACAGATTTGGCAAACTGCTCCAACAACAAAATCATCAAGCCAAACTTTAACAAGACCTAATCAGAGATAGCGCCCTGTTGGTCAGAAACCCATGATTAGGCCTACCTGTCGTCTCTGATTTCTGCCGCTGTCATCTGTCATAACTGACGCTCATTTTTTGTGGCACTGCATTATGCGGCTACTCGTTCTGGCTTGGGCATAAAGCTGTCATTCTGTTATTTGAGCCTCTCCTGGCCTCTGGCAGTGGCACACTTCTCACAGACAGAACATATGGTCTTGTGATTGCTACCACAGATAAAAAAGGATAGCTAGCTGGAGAATAAGCCTCACACACACACACACACACACACACACACACACACACACACACACACACACACACACACACACACACACACA
>JAOEHI010033323.1:0-23823 GCA_025447815.1 Percopsis transmontana | reverse complement strand
TGAATTTAATTGAAATTTAGAGAGAGAGAGAGAGAGAGAGAGTGAGAGAGAGAGAGAGAGAAAGAGAGAGAGAGAGAGAGAGTGAGAGAGAGAGAGAGAGAGAGAGAGAGAGAGAGAGGATGAACAAAGAGAGACAGGAGATAAATTCATAGAAAGAGGTAGTGGACAAGTTTTATAATTTTACTACAAATGAGTTGCAATTTGGGGAGAACCTTTCTCTGATGCAGTTGAAACGAAAGGCATCTTTGGGCATTTCCAAAGTCTGAAATTTCGGCTTGCTTTAATTTGGGTGCAAAATACCATTGATAATGAGGAAATTATAGTGTCAAAGCAGATACTCCATTCTATACTATGCAAGGTATCGAAAATAGCTATATTTTAATTTCCATGACAATTATGAAGACTATGCTCTATTCTCCTTTTAATAGCTTAGTTTGCGTGTTCTCCATTGCTGATTTGGCAACCCTTTACATGCCGCTGGCTGCCTGTAGTCTGAAGCGGTGCTCAAAGAGCAAGTCGCTTTTCAAGGGTCAGAATAGGTATCATAATTGCTGGTCGTTATAATAAACCCTGAACAGGCATCCCATGATAGTACAGCTCTGACGTTACTTGCGGGACATATATTTTGCTGAAAACAACAACGTTAACTCCCGATTAGCACGAATAGCGTTGGCTAGCCTACTAGCCAATACTGTAAGTACTCAACATTAGCTGATGGTGTAGCCTACGTAGAAAACTCAATTGTAGAGCTACTTAAACTTTAAACATATTCATCTAGTTTACCCCTTAATGTTACCACTAGCTCAGGTATATCTGGACGGACAGTTACCACATATAGTAACTGTCCACCATATGGTGCATGGAGGTTTAAAATAAATACCTATAGCTAGCTACCACGGGCCAAATATTGCCCTTAAATGATGTTATTATTCCAATCATCATCATACAAGTAGCTACTACAGTATATGACCTGTAGATGTAGCTACTGATTATCTCCATCTTTACACAAGTAGTTACTATATAACTTGTTGTTTATCTGCAGGTAATATAGTAACTACTTGTTAAGAAGATGATTGTGCCGGATGCGCCATTTCATCAAAAGAATAAATACCGGCCTGCATTGACCAAATGTTTCACATAAACTGTGTGTAATATTTTACTGTGTCCATTAAGTGTATTATGGCCATAGTTTATAACCTGTAAATGTAGGTTATTTACAGGTTATATAGTATCTACTTGCATATAGATGCTTGTGCCTTGACAGCCTCCTTTGTAATGCATTTCTTTCTCACACTTAGATTGTTATGGCTGATTACCCAGGTCATCCCTTGCCAAAGGGCCCAGGCTCACGGATGAATGTGGACAGGTACAGTATAGCTTTTTATTGTATAGATAACTTGCTAACAGCAGAAGTCAATTAAAAAAATAAATAAAGAAAATAGTTTATTGTTCATATTATTAACAGATAATCAGAACCCCCAGGACTAGATGTAGTTAGCCAGGCTGTATATTTCTAAGCAGGATCTACATGGACTACAATGCCACTACCCCTTTGGAACCAGAAGTGATTGAGGCCATTTCTGAAGCCCTGCGGGAGGCATGGGGAAACCCCAGTAGTAACTATGTTGCAGGTGAGGAAACATTGAGAAAAAAAAATTATGCATTGCAATTTCTGCATTTACAGTACAGTACCAGTAAAGGGACACTCCTTGATTTGTGTCCAGAATTACCACTGTACCTAAAACCATTTTTTCATAAACTTACCCCTCTTGCACCTAAGAGCTAATTGGCTTTCATTCCTCTCTACTCCTCCCCCTACAGCTCTCATAGGCTCAGACTATTCTGTAACACTTGTTATTTCATAACAAACATAATTTACCTCACACTCTCTGTATTAACTACTAAGTAGTACTATCTAACAAGCATACTTTATTTTATGCTTTTAATATTTTTATTAAAAATTAAATTAAATATTAAATATGTTATGATATTTTATGAAATAAATCTTAATTGTAGGTGTCAATGCCAAAGCGATCATTAATCGTTCTAGAGAGAATGTGGCCAGAATGATTGGTGCTAAAGCAGAGGACATTATTTTCACCTCAGGTGGAACTGAGGTAAGTCACATTACTCTGTAGATATATTTTTGAAAAGAGAGATATAAAGAAATGTCAAATAAAAACACTAGTGTTTCCTGTTAAGGATTATGTAACACCAGGCTAACCTTCCTCTAGTCCAATAACCTAGTGTTCCACACTGCTGTGGAGCACTTCAGGAGAAGCAGCAGGGCTGCAGAGCAAAACAAAGGACAGATCAATTACCAAGAGAGAAGTGTTGGCCTTCCTCACATCATCATCTCCAATGTAGAGCATGACTCAATCAAACTGGCCGCTGATAAACTGCTGAAGGACGGCAAGGCAGGTCAGACACACCGCTTCTTATTACCAACAAAATCACTTTTAGTTTTTTTTTTGTATTGTAAATGGATGTATTTATGTATGTAATGTTGCGATGACTTTGTTATGATAAATATACAGTATTTACGTCATAGATCTGTGACTGGTGGATATAAGGGGTAACTACGGCTGAATGCCATTTCTGTTGGCACCATAAATTGCATTCACTGATTTTCTTTTTTTCTTTTTGTCACAGATGTGACATTTGTGCCTGTGTCCAAGGTGACGGCTTGTGTGGAGGTGGAGGATGTCATTGCAGCTGTGCGTCCTACCACGTGTCTCATCTCTATCATGCTTGCCAACAATGAGACAGGAGTCCTTATGGTAGGTGAAGAGAGTTAAAGGCCCTATATTATTCCATTTTCCATTTATTTTGGACATTTCTCCCTTCAAACTAAACATTCCTTTTCAGTTTCTTTTAAACATGCCCTAACTTGATTGGCTATATGGATGGGAGTGACAGGATAGGTCAGAGATGATGATGGTTACAATCCAGAAAGAATGTCACGCCTTGGAGATAGTCTAGTGGTCTAGGTGTTGCACTCCCAGCTGGAAAGTTGTGGGTTCAATCCCCAGAGTTGACCTACCTGTAAGCATCCTTGAGCGAGATTCTTGTAATTGTAAGTCTTTGGATAAAAGCGTCTGCTAAATGACCTAAAAAAAATGTAATTGAATTCATACATTTTTTAATCCAAACAAACAACAATGTTGTCGTTGATTGTTATTTAGGAGCGCCGTGCACGTTTAACCTACTTATAGCGCTAGGGGATCAGAAGGCTGCTGAGTCTTCAGACAGGGATGCTGTTACTAACATACAATGAATGCTTCTTGCACGGAGCAAGAAGTGCCAAGAAGTGAAAAAAGGATTTCCAAATTCAGCAGACCAATATTCATCCAGTTTGATGCTTTTTCCGCCAGTAATAGTCTACCTCTCAAATAAACGAGACCCACGAATGCTTTTAGTTTGTCATGTCAGTTTGAACATATCTATAACATATAACACTATAAGTGTAATGATGATGATGATGATTATTATTATTATTATTATTAATATTATTATATCAGCATTATTTTGCTCAGATACCGCATCACTGCATACTTTTGTATCTTTTGACACATTTCTGTTTCAACCAAACACAGTACGCTGCTCAATGGACTTTTAGTATTTTCCTTGGCACAACATGTGGGCCCTGGCAAAGTTGTAGACAATGATGTTGACTACATAAAACAAAAATGCCATTTAGTTATTAAATTATTGTCATCATTTTGCAATGAAATATACTGTATATATTTCAGCAAAGGCAGAACACACCGTATTATGCTAGAAATTTAAATCTGATTCAGTCTGAATGACAGACAACTTATACGAGGGAGCCCCTGTGACATCTGCTGATAGAAAAGAGAATTGCAGCCTTCAAAGGCAGACCATAACCGGCAATTTCACAGAAATAGAAGCAAAATTGCTTGCGCAAAATTGCTTTAAACTAGCTTGTCCTGGTGTGATTTTGAAAATGTATTTTATATTGAAAAGTATTCTGGGTGATAAAACTCACATACAGTATCTAGGGAAAGTCATGAAAGTAGGGTCCTGGAATTTGAGTGCAAAGTTTTTTTTAGTTTTTTTCCCCCCACTCTGGTAGGAAGACCGGCGATCCATACTTCTAGTGTCAAAGCTAAATTGGTCTCCTCTCTTTAGCCTATCCGAGACATCTGCCAGAGAATAAAACTGATCAACAAGGAGCGTCAGCATCCCAGAATCCTCCTGCACACTGATGCTGCTCAGGCTTTAGGGAAGGTCCGAGTAGATGCGTGTGACCTTGAAGTGGATTACCTTACCATTGTCGGACACAAGGTCAGGACTATGTGTGCAGTATGAGAAACCATTATTCAACAGAAACGTTTTTATTAGAAGCAGATTGATATTTATTTTTTTACATTTCTAGTTTTACGCGCCCCGGATTGGAGCCTTGTATGTGAATGGGCCTGGAACTGAAACACCGCTGTACCCAATGTTGTTTGGAGGGGGACAAGAGAGGAACTTCAGACCTGGGTATTGATCCAGCATCTCTCATTGAAATTATCAAGCAACTGCATAAGATGCATAATTTATTATTATTAATATAATTTTACAGTACAGAGAACACACCAATGATTGCTGGCCTGGGTAAGGTAGGTGTCCTACTTTAATACATAAGTATATAAGTACATTTTAGAACTTCTATAAAAAAGTATTTTTTGGGCCACTGGGGGCAAAACTATAAAAAGACAGAGGCCTGCATCTTCATGGCTGCGTTGGAAATGGAAGGCGGTTGCCTTGTTGCCTTGCTGCCATAATAGACAGGTGTCTCAGAAGGCATAACCTTTGAGTAAAGACATCTTCTAAGGCCGGTGGTTTCAAACTACCTTTTAGGATAGCGTTTATGGTAAGTTTGTGTAGCACTTGCTCTTAACATATATCAAACACATTTAGTTGGTTACAGTCATGGGGTAATAAGATAGTACAGTGTCTGTTCTTGGTAACTTTTGAAAGAAAAAAAAAGCGTGAAAATACAATTAGCAATCTTTTATAAATACTTATTAATAAATACATATTCTATCAGCTTGTTTCACAAAGATAATATTGGTGTAATTAAGAGATTTGCCGAAAATAAATATTTTTTGTATGCTTATAATGTTAGAAAACTAAACAACAAAAAGTAAGGAAATTTGTTTTTTGTAGATTATTTCTTTGTTGTAACAATGCTTCTTGGCAAAAAATGTTATACCATTGGAAAGCCTGATTATTTCCCTCTTAAATGGTGCCACATTTTTAAGGAACATGCATTTGTGGGATGAGCAGCAGAGCTGAGTAAGTGGGTTGCCAAATCGTCTCTGACAATGCCAAACAGATTTTCTTTGTTGACTCTTGTTTGGTGTTGTTTGGTGGATTGGGTGATTAAAGTCTGAAGTAACGAGACATGTTGGCAATTTAATCATTTATTCATTTAACAAACAGGAGCGTGTGTAAGAACACAGCCACAACAGTCTGGCACCTCCCCATTATGCTGGTCACCAGCCTGGTCACACACTGCTGTGGGATGGCATCCCATTCTTCAACCAGCATTTGTTGCAGGTCAGCCAATGTGGTTGTGTTGGTCACTCTGGCACGAACAGCACGCCCAAGCTGATCCCACAAGTGTTCAATGGGGTTGCGGTCAGGACTGCTGGCAGCCCATTCCATCCTCTCCACTCACAAATTCTGGAGGTAGTCTGATAAACCCCGCTCTGTGGGGACGAGCGTTGTCATCTTGGAAGATAGAGTTTGGTCCCAGAAAATATGGGATTGCCACTGGTTGCAGAATTTCATCTTGATATCTCTCTGCCTCCAATGATGACCTCATTTTTTCAGTTAGGGAGATGCAACAGCAAAGAAAAGTTATTTGTCATTGTCAGACAATTTGGCACATTTTTCATGGGTGCAACCCAAATACTCAGCTCTGCTGCTCATCCCACAAATGTTCCTTACAAATGTGGCACCATTTAAAAGGGAAATAATCAGGCTTTCCAATGGTATAAGATTTATTGCCAAGAAGCATTGTTACAACAAAGAAATAATCTACCTAACACAAATTTCCTTACTTTTGTGTGTAGTTTATATTCATTGTTTTAGCAGGGCTTAAGCTAGCTGGCTAATATCCCGGTTCCAACTCACTTGTCCATTGGTTGAGGTATGGGTAATGGGCAGCATCGAGGCAGAACCGACCGTCACGAGGGCAGTTTGAAGGCATCTTAGCAGACAGGAAATGAGAGTTTGATCACTTGATGCCTCGCTGTCCAGTTAGACACCTCCTGAGGCAGCATTTTACTCCGTTTCGAACACAGCCCATGTGTGTCCACATGCATGTGTGCGCTTAATCTATTCCCATTCAAACAATATTAGGTGTCTTATGCTGAAAGAAGTTCCTCAAACACTAAATAATATTTTCTGAACATTGCTAGTATCGAATGATTGATAAACATTTTTTAAATATACTGTATCATAATAATCCTCTGCCTCACTTGAGATAAATACATTTCATTATTTTTTTGTAATTAAGTAATTATGTGTCTGCTAGGCTGCAGAGTTGGTGACTGCCAATCTGTCAGATTATGAAAATCATATGCGCAACACAAGGCTTTACCTGGAAGAACGACTTAGGGTAAGTGAAGTGAAGTGAGCTGACGTGTCACTCCACTGTACTGTGTGCATAGAGTATTAGTTGTTGCCACACACTAGATTATGCCATTAACTTAATCAAGTTGTTAACTTAATCATTACCACTACTGTACTTCCAATATTACACATGATCCTATCCTGCATTCAGATATCCAAACATGCCATGTTGTTGTTGTTTCGATGAAGGCTTTCATAGGAGAATGTACAGGTATTCCCAAAGTATCCAAAATGTGGGGGCGACGAAAAATTATCTAAATTAACCGATGATTAGGCTATGATGTAAAATAATTAACATAATATAGATATTTATATGCAATTAATTTCACAGACTATTTTGTCTAAAAAAATATAAAATATCCTTTATTTAACAATTTTAACCTCACTGCATGTACTGCAGCACATGTAATTCCTGTGGTGTAACCCTTAATGCTGTCGATGTTGGATGAAATACAACATTTGTGTTTTTCAGGCCATCTTCGGGGAGAAGAAGATACACTTCAACAGCCACTTCCCTGGCTCCGAAACCCTCCCTAACACCTGTAATGTGTCCCTTCTTGGCCCCAGATTACAGGGTGAGCTCAGGATTTCTTGCCACTCTGTGCTTGGGCTTTTGATCGCCTACTGTTAGACAGCGTTGTCTAACCCTACACCCATGCATCTCACAGGCAGGTCATGACCCGCGCCACAGCCGTTTGTAAACTACAAATGCTCTAAATGTTTAATCCCTCGCTCTCCCGCTTTAGGTCAGAAGGTGTTGTCCAACTGTACCAGGTTGTTGGCCAGTGTCGGTGCTGCCTGCCACTCACACAGCGGAGATAGGTAAAGAGAGACATATTCGCTTTCTCACCTACACTGTAAAAAAAACTAAAACATGCTGCCTTAAAGTGGTAGTGATCTCATATTGTTTATTTTTTTAAACATCTAAGTCTAGGCAGGGTATTTCCATATGTATTGTATTCATGCATAATAAAAAAAAAATCAGAATCAGAAAAAGCTTGTATGTGTCTAAATATAAGAAAGATAATAAATCAAGTATTAAAAATATAAACAATATAAATATATATACACAGTATGTAAAAGAGCCGTACAGCTGAGTGTTTTGCCAATATTTTAACATAAGTCATCATTGTGTTTGGATGTGATGCACGTTATTGGATAGGGCGCACAAGCATATGCAAATAGACAGTAGTGTGTGAGCGTTATGGGGATCTTTATTTATTGCTCAATAGTAATACCTATTAAACTATGTTCAGCTGAATTCAAAAGTAATATTTATTCATAATTTTTATTCAATATGCATATCCAGTTTGAACAAATCATATGTAACTTCTTAAAGTGTATTAATCATTTTTTTATCAAAAAAATTTGCCATTCGCCGACATTCTCGGTTGTTTAACAATCTGTATACTGTTTTCTATGTGAAGGATTCGGGTTGGATTTTCCGCGAAAATCCATTGTTTTATGTAGGCTGTGACGTTTATACGCGCTTCCGAGTGTCTTTCTTAGTGATTCTGCAGCCTACAGAGGTAGGCCTTCAGTGTAGAGGTAGAGAGGTAGGCCTTCTAACGTTACTCATCCCACTCCTATTATATTGTTTATAATTGACGTTATATATTATATAGATTATCGTCGTCTCAACACATTTCCAGACCCATTCAGTACAGTAACGTTACTTGATAACAAAAAAGGTCTATACTAAAGTGTGGCAACGCATCTCATTTATAATATTTAGTCTAGTTCATTAACCATTTGTGTTATCATCCAATAAATTTAGCTATGCTGACATTGCTGAACCTCTCGGTGAAAGCTAGACAAACAGTGATTGAAAAGATGGCTAGCTATCTAAGGCTGATCTAAGTCAATGTATCATGCAACAGGAATGGATTAGTTCAGCGTCAATCTGATAAAAATATTAATGTGACGTTGCAGTGAGAGTTGTGTGTGTTCCGGGTTGTACTTGGGTTCCCAGCATTCTGTGATGCAGTCAGTCAAGTTCAGTCTCCTGTATGTCGCGTCTGTTTTGACCGATGCCCAGAAGGCTCGCTCATGAGTGTGAGCACACGTGCAAACACACGCCTGCAAAGGGAGGGGCTAGATGACACAAAAAACTACACAATGCACCTGTAATGTCCAAATGTACATTTTTTTTATATTTTACAGTGTACCATTTTACAGTGTACCAAGGATTAAACCACAATGATTTTGTGTGTCGTGTTTGTCCAACAGACCTTCCCATATCCTCCTAAGCTGTGGTATTCCCTCAGAGGTGGCAGCTAATGCACTACGGTTGAGTGTGGGCAGGGGTACGTCACGTGCAGATGTGGACATTGTTGTAGAGGACCTCCGAGACACTGTTCAACTCCTGGAAGAAATGGACTGATGTAAATACATTACAGCTACGTATCAAATGTGTATATTGGGTTTTGAAACTGGCAAAAGCTACAGAAGGGAGCAAACTACCAAAAGCTGTACAGAAGTGTACGTTTTGAACAAAATGTTTTAAATAAGTATTTCATATAAATGCATTGTGCATAAATTCGAATCACTATGCTATTTATTTAGTATTTTAATAATTCTTATCTATTCAGATTTGAATGGGCGGACTCAGGCTGTCTGAAGGGCAGGGGGCACCTTCTACACGACATGGGGCACCACCAGCACGCATAAAGCTATAATGCATGGAGAACGTCATGTTCAGACCATTGTTAGGGCACCTTATAGTGCACTGCATCACACTAGAAGGACACACAATAAGACAAGTTATTAAATTTTCTTGCTTTAAAGGGCACATCATCATAATTTATAGCATGAAGGGGCATAGAGGGCACTCGGTCATTTTCTCCTATGTGAAGGTCAACCAGTAGAGCAATTCCTCTCGTTTTTGTCACTCTAGAGGGCACTTTAGCGATGTTTTTTCAACCATTCGGGGCACCAGGGCCCCCCCTGAGTCCGCCAGTGGTGTATCTGAATAGAGATAACATTTTGTGTCCCTCTTTTGAAATCAATTACACGCAGTAAAAGCTATAGCCTATATTCTGTCTGAATGCACATCCCAAAATGACACTGTACAACGTTAAACAATATAAGGTGCTAAACATATGGGCATTATGTGTTATGTAACTCATTCTCAACACTCATTCTCATGTAATGAATGCACCATTGTTTGCGAAGTGGAAACTTTTTGTTAATGGCTTCGTTATGGATGGATGGATGGATGGATGGATGGCTTGAACCTGCTGAAAGCCGATCGTCAGCTTTGCCAGCTTCTAGGTATAGGTGTGTTACTGCAATAAAATATGTAAAATGTACTTTGTTTAATCATAGTATTTTTTTTCTGTACTCTTTCACCTAATCTACAAAATGAGTCAGATATGTTGTCGAATGAACTGTAATCTTGGAAGACTCAAAGGTTTGTCTATTCCTTTGAGTTTTGAGAACGGTCGTAAACCACAACACCGATCGTAATCCGCCACGGCTTGGCGCGGACTTCTCCTGTTACTTAAGTTTCCGTGCTGCCTCAGTTCCCCCGTCTCCAGTAAAGCGCGGGCGCGTATGCCAGTGTGTGTTCATCGGCACACAAAGGGGGGAAGCAGGAGGCCTTTTACTGCGCTGCGTCTCCACCCGTCTTTCATTACCTTTCTGTTTCACGGGACCTGACCCCCTCAACAGCCACGCCGGCCAGCTGGCTGGTGCGTAGGTGTCGCTTTACCAGCAAGGGAGGGGAGGGGAGGCAGGGAGCGCATGTGCCTTTGTGCTGGTGCGCACGTTGGCTGGCTGTGGGAGAGAGAAATGGTTGCCTGCTAGCGGGCCAGAGAGAGACAGCCCTGCGTGCCCTAGCGTGCCCTAGCGTGCCTCACCCGCTGAGACAGCAGCAGCTGGCCGGACATGGTGCTGCACCGGGCCATCCAGGCAGCGCGCACGGGCGACCTCGCGGCCCTCAGGGAGCTGGCGTCCACCGGCCAGCTCCCGTCGGACATCGCCGACGCCCAGGGCGCGGGCCCGGCCCACCACGCCGCGCGCTGCGGACGCCTGGAGTGCCTGCGCTTCCTCGTGAGCGAGGCGGGCCTGGCGGCGTATGACTCCCGGGCCCTCAACAGGGCCACGCCGGCGCACGACGCGGCCGCAACTGGACACGCGCGGGAGCTACGGTGGCTGGTGGACGAGGGCGGATGCAACATCGAGGTGAGTTCTGTCCGGGGAGAACCCAGGTGCTTCTGCACTGTTCTTGGTAATCCCTTCTAAATGAGACGCCTGTAGTAATGTAATTTCAGCAGGCTTTAGATGGTCATCTCCCTGATCCCCAACTGGAATTACATCATAGCAGTTGTAAAATGTGCCGTAGTGTACCGTTATGCTAGTGTTACAAGCTGATTACATCATATGGTGTTCACTTACATGTTATCCTGTAGTATTACATAGGCACAGTAATTACGTCCAGATGGGTTCAGAAGGGCGCTCTCTGCTCAGTTTAGCATTTAGACAGCTGTCGATGCTTTCTCAATCTCTGAGGTGAATGCAAGTCAAGCAAGAGATTTTTTAGAAAGCATTGTGTGCAACAACATATACACAGTATTGTGTACAGTCAAACAGTGGTTCCCAAGGTGGAGGGCAGGACCCCCCTGATGGGTCGCAAGATGCTGTTGGAGGCTTGCAAGATTATTTCAAAATTGAGATAAATGTTTTACGTTTCATTTTGTCAGTGTTGTTTATGGTTGCTTATATATTTTGTATGCTATTACGCTATACATTTTTGATAGGTTTTTAAAGGAATAGCTTGCGACCCACCTTAGTTCACACACACCAATCATTTTTGGTGGCTCGTGGCTTAAATGGTTTGAAGATCATTTAAGATAAGACTACCAAAGAAGCACATACTGTACTGTACATATCATTGCCTCCACTGCATCTAGAAAGTTAAACAGACAATTTAAAGGACCAATAAAGAGTTTTCCCCTGGAAGAGTCACTCAGAGGTTATTGGCCTACTGGCATAGATGCAGCTGCCCAATGCCACTGCCAACCCGATTGGTTAATGTGGTGACCTCCGCGACCCGTGCTGTGTAGACTAAAATAGCTCATTTTTTAGCTATGAAATTATTTGAATCTCCTCTAACATGACATGGTTTAAAACATATTTAAGATAATATATATATACAGGCAGGTGACAAATTAAAAGTAAAATCCTGAAAAAATGCGTGGAGGAACATAAATACAGATGCTTCTATACAATTGCATTAAGCAATTAATTCAATCATGCTCTGTGGCATGTATTGAAATGTTAAGCAGGGCCAGTTGACCTCGATGTTGGGGCATGGGTGGCAGAAGCTTCAGTCACAAAGACTGCTCAACTGCTCAACAAAATCAGCCTCTCGGCTATTGTATGCAGTACAAGGTGTTTCCTGGCATAGTTTAGATCCACTTGTCCTTAGAGAGAAGGGTCCCTGCAAATCATAACAAGTGATTCTAAATGATCACCTTAAGGTGAAACATTATTATCCTGATGGGAGTGGTTTCTTCCAGGATGACAATGCTCCCATCCACAGGGCACGAGGGGTCACTGATTGGTTTGACGAGTATGAAAACAATGACGATGATGGTGACTTTGCAGTCTCCAGATCTCAACCCAATTGAACACCCATGGGAGATTTTGGACCAACGAAATAAGGAAAACTAGGTGTGAAAAAACATTTTCGTTTCAAAGATAGCTTTCAATATGAAATCTATCTTCCAATATCTTGAGTTTTTATTACACAATGCTTTCTTTTTCTGACCTTTTTAAATCCTGCCTCTGACAAATACCCCATATTACAAAAAAATACTAAAACTAACACTGAGACTGAGGGCTCTAGTGTCTGGATGGCGCGAGGCCGGCGGTAGCGCTAAAGCAGACATAGTGACAGTTTAGTAGGGTGCAAGGTGGTTTTTCTCTTGCCTGGGCACGTTTGCTCATTTCCTGGCTCACCATGACATTGCTTGCGCCGAAATGGGCATGGGGGCCCAGTAGAGGGTTTGTAGCCTTTCAAATAATCATGTTTGCATGTTGTCTCATATCACATTGGAATGTTGTTGTCTTTCACAAACTTTATAGGAACTGTGGAATACATAATTAGACGTAGGCCTAGAGTCTATCGACAAAAAATCAGTTTTTTTATGTCAGCAGAAGAATGCAGGCTGGGAGAGGTGCAGGCACCTCCTTCAGACAGAAAGCGCACATCATTTACTGTAAAGGGAATGAGAGGAGCAGATTTAATTGGCTGATTTGATTGGTCGTAATTTAAGACAGCTCCCACCACTTCCTACTGATAATTTGTTCATTCTAATCCAACCTTTTTACAACTGTGTCGCTGTTGCGCACGTACCGCCACGTCACGAAATGAGCAAATAAGCTTTGGCCACCACACCTTAGATCAACTTGCGACGTAAAGTTGCGTTGTGCGAGGCACTTACGACTTGACCTGGAAACTAGGGCCCTGAAACTACACTAAAACTAAGTATTTTAAAAAATTTAAAATTAAACTAAACAAACCATCTTTAAAAACTAATCAAAACTAAACTGAAATTGAAAACAAAAAGTAAAAATAAAATAAAAATAAAAACAAATGAAAAATGCAAAACTATAATAATCTTGATCATCAACACCAAATGAGGGAATATCTTGGATGGTGGTGTTCCATTCCTTCATTATAGTTCCAGAGACTCAAATCTATGCCACGGTGCATTGACGCTGTTCTGGTGGCTAATATTGGCCCAACATTACCAAGACACTTCATGACACAGATGTTTTTTCCTTTAATTGGTCACCTGTCTGTATATTCATTTGTGTGTGTATCATGTAATTTTCTGGTCTACAACATCCCCTTTAATCTTGGTCATGCTCTGACAATCAGTTTCCCCCTCTGTTCTGGATCCTTCCAGGATCAGGATGCAGGAGGGGCCACCGTGCTCCACCTTGCAGCCCGTTTCGGATGCGTGGAGGTGGTGCGTTGGCTGCTGTCTGTGGGCGGTGCAGCCGAGGTGGAGACAAACTGTGGAGCAGTGCCTGCTCACTATGCTGCCTTGAGGGGGGACCTCACCTGTCTGAAGATACTTGTTGAACAGGCTCCCGGGTGAGACTGGAACATGGCTCACATCACCTACCTGTTTCTAACTGTCAAAGTACTAGTCAAAGTAGAAATGACATAAACTCCTCTCAAATATCTCAAAATTACAATAATTATCCAAAGCTTTTATACAAAGCTACTTACAGCAAGTTGAATTGCTAAAATAATAAGGAGCAGGCAGGGGTAAGGCATCTTGATCAAGGATGCTTACAAGTTGTTGGGGATCGTACCCTCAACCTTTCAGATGGGAATTGACCTCCCTAACCACTAGGCCTATTCTTGCCTAAATATGTCCGTTGTGATCAATGTAATTAAACCTCTAAATGTCGAACCGCAGCAACTTTATTTATTTATTTAGTAGGACTAGCCTAATTAAAATTGGAAAGTCGATTACTTATAATAAAGGTTAGAAATTCACAGACTGTAAACAAGTTTACGCATGAATATGGAGAAGAAAAATGTGTTGTTCAATTTGAATTGTTAAATTCAAACTCATACAGTTACAGTTACAGTTAGTTAACTCATAGTTGCATAACATTATTAGGCCTAGAGGTAGATATCAAGCCAAGGCCTGCGTTTGACAATCAGTTGATTTTATTTCAATTTGATTACATACAATGAAAAAATATTGAATGCATAAATTATACTTATCATAATTTGTAGATGTGTTCATTGCTTTCTGGCCCGGTTGTAGACCAGGTTGATGAGATACTTAAACTTAAACATTGTGTTTCTATCTATGAGGTCTTAAAAATGTATTGGATTATGAAGATAACATTACTTTCTCTGTATAAAGTTGCATTCAGTCTCTTTTAAATTTATTTTTGGAGAAAATTTGTATTGATCACCACTAATAACCACTAATGCAAACTGTGCAGCCCGGTCAGAATTGATCAGAGCACACCCAGCTAGTGGGTCGCGCATGTGTACTAACCAAGTGGCAACATTTGATTCTTAGAAATGAAGCCAATAAGGAAGTGCCAAAACTTGCAGTTCCGTGAATGGCCACTTGAGGCTGGCTCCACAAGCGAGTCAATTCCCATAGACCCCCATGTTACAATGTCCAACTTTACAGCACAAATAAACATGTTTACAGCCTGGTACAAAAAACAGTTTTGGTCTCTAGAGCTAGTTTCCCTATTCATGACAACTGTATGGGGGGTTAATTTTTATATAACTCATCAGTTGAAGTTATATTAAGCCATCAATTTATCCATTCATTATGGGCAGGAGTTAGGCGGGAGTCTGACACTGCCAAGATGTCGATGGCCCGAGCCAGCACACTTGGCTTTAAACCCGTTCTTCAAAAAATCTATGGGTGACATCACGGAGGGTTTGTCCATTTTCTATAGGTACATGGTCTACGGTGCTAACGTGGCATCTCCTCATAAAAAAATAACGACTTCTAGAAGTAATAAATTTAAATTGTTTTCTTAACGTTACTTTCATTTAATATGAGTAAGTGCGGATAAGTTTAAGTTCGACGCGATTTGGCTCGAGAACAGCACATTTAGTGCTTGGTTGAAGCCTGTAGAAAATGTGCCTGCTGCACCTTGTGCAAGAAAATGCTCAAATTAGGAACTTTGGGTATGAAGGCATTAGAGTCACATTGAAAGTCAAAAAAACATAAAGCCGCCGTTAAAAGCCACCAGCAAACCCCTGCCATCACCCAATATTGTCATGAATTCACATCGGGAGTATCACCAAAGTCCGGCCCCTTTTTTAGCCAGTATGGACTTGAAATAGGTCTTAAATTGCGTTCATAATGGTCTTAAAAAGTTCTTAAAAATTCTTAAATTTAATTGAACTTGTTGAAACTTGCAGAAACTCTATTTAAAGTTAGCTTAGTTAGTTAGAGCTCAGCTAGAGGCAGTGTTGACTGTAATAGAAAACAGGTAGGTAAGATATTTGTTATCAGCAGTTCCAATAAGTGTGATCTTATGTTGTTTGTTTCGCCGGGGCTTGGGAAGAACAATTTCATTAACGATTAAATATTATTATTTTACCATAAAAAAAAATATTCTATTCAGCTTTAATGTTAACTGTACATAAACATTTACAACCCAACTCTGTCAACCCTGACACAGCCAATGTGCAAAACCTGTGGGGTTACCATGACAATGCAGGTTGTTCTCTGGATTAGTTTTAGTTAGCTTTAGTTTTGATTGGCAGATTTTCTGTTTAATACAAATGCTCAAGGTAGCCGGGATCAAATAGCCACATTACATGTTTTGTGCTGGTCCGTAATTGATTTAATGGAGGAATTATTGTAGCAGGTGTAGCAGAGACAGGAAGGTGATTATGTGTCATGTTATCCCCTCGCTGTGAATGCCCACCTCTCCTCCCCAGCCACTGAACCTGAGACGAAGGCGCTCCTTTAGGACCACATAAAGGCATGTTACACTCTCCGGGCTTTTCATCTGCTTGTGTGACTGTAATTGGCACGATGTATTGTGGGGTCAGGATGTCAGGATGTTGCTAACGTGTATAAATATGTATGAATGAATTCTATTTTGAAAGAACTGGAAAAAACACTTTTTTTCACACCACTCTCTAGGGGTGGGCTATGGTCATTTGTAATAATATTCCCATTTTCCATTATAAGTATGGCAATGATACAGTACTAGTAGCCTGCAGCCTTTTTGAACAAGTACATGTATTAATATGGTATAGTCATGGTATAGTTTCAATTGATATCATCCTTTATTATTAACCGCCCTAATTGCATCTTTTGCTCATGTGATGATGTCACGATCGGCGCGCTCAGGCCCATGCGCGCTCCGTGCCTTCTTTTCCCGCAGCGCACCTGTGGAGGATTAGCCCCACAGGTGCAGGACATTATGTCTCGTTACTGAGAGTATTTGGTTGTCCCAACATCTCTCGGAGTTGTTGGTCATTGTTTGGTTATCACCACTGTACGTTTATCGCCTTTTCTTTATTAAACTACACTTAATGTGTATACCCTTCCCTGGCCTGCATGTGGTTTTCCTCTGGCTCGCACTTGCTCTCGCCACCCCTACCCAGACGCTTACAGATGAAAGGTTATGTAAACACACGGTTGCCAGGTTTGAGCTTAATGCATTTCAACAACAACAAATAACACACCAAATTGCTGTCCAATCCCATGTCTAGACCAATAACGATGGGTGGTCAATCTGTGTTCTGCTGTAGGTGTGTGAACCGGCAGATGCGCATCGGAGCCACGCCCTTGTACCTAGCCTGCCAGGGCGGGCACCTGCATGTTGTGGAGTACCTGGTAAAGGACTGTGGAGCTGACGTGCACCTCCGGGCCCTTGACGGCATGACGGGTCTCCATGCTGCCGCACACATGGGCCACTACACTTTGGTGGTGTGGCTGGTCAGTGCAATGCTGTGCTACAGATATACATACGTTTATATACATATACAGTACACCAATGAGCCAAAGCATGGGCACCTTGTGATGCACTGTGTATTGTGACACATTCCTCCCGTAACCATCATTCAAATGTTCTGCCACTTGTTCCACAGTAGCCCTTCTGAGTAGGTACTCGCCCTTGTCAAAGTGGCTCAGGTCTTTATGCCTGCACATTCCTCTTGCATCCAATAGGGTGACTATGAAAACCGACAGTTTGTTTTCAACCTAATATATCCCATGACATGCGCTGTTGTCCCAAGATAATCAGCGTTATTCGCTTCATCTGTGAGTGGTCATCATTGTTTTGGCTCATTTGTGTATAATATATACATACCTACGCATACATTTCATTCTGCTTGATGGGTTTAAGTGCCGTTAATACTTTGGCCTTTATAGGTCACCTCCACGGACATGAGCTTGTCTTGCCAGGACAAAGATGGAGCGACAGCATTGCACTTTTCTGCCAGTGGGGGGCACTGTCGCATTTCAAAGTGGCTGCTTCACATGGGTGCAAAGGTCATCAAGGACTACTGGGGGGGCACGCCGCTGCATGATGCTGCAGAGAATGGAGAACTGGAGGTGGGATGTTATTCTATCAATTAAATAAATGAGGGGATACTGGCTGTATCATCGTCATAGTGATAGTGGTAACCTATGCTTTGCAGTGCTGCAAAATCCTCCTGGCCAGTCGGGCGAACCCGGCAGATCAGGACATTGATGGATTCACTCCAGCAGACCTGGCAGAGTACAATGGACACTACGAATGCGCCCGCTACCTCCGAGACATGGAAACGCATGTAAGAATCTGTTGTCTTTACTCTGTATTGTAACAGTTTCTTGGCTCGTGGCCTCTGTGCATAAATTATATTTGTTGTTTTGGATTGAGAATCAAAGCCAACGTGTGCAGCAGGGGCAACAGCTTTTGTTGCTAGTGTGTGCCAGAGCCGTTCTCTTGACCCAATTTGATAGAATTTGAGAGCCTTAGAAAGTGGATGACAATGGTATCGGTGCTTAATAAGGCATTACGATCGCAGCTCTATGTGCGCGCGTGCAGATTGGCTTGTCTTCTCAGTTGCCACTGAGGACTCTCTAAAATTAGCTCTTTTGTTTTGTAAGCGGTAAGCACGCCACTCCTGAATTTGACTGATGAATATTTCAGTGTCAACACTTGTTTGTCTCCTGGTCAAGGCAGGAGTCAGTTTAGTAAATAATTACGTACATTCATGTAAAGGCAGATTAATACATTACAGATTCAACCAGTACATTTTTACTTTGAGTAAACTTTACTGCAATGACTTTGGTTGCACCCCCCCCCCCCCATATATGTGAAAGTGTCTCCTATTATCTATTTTATTCAATTTGATAAAGTTAAAGTGAATTAAATCAATCCTCAATCCCATTGTAAATTGGATATCTAATTATTGACTGAGGCAGCAACCTGTGAACCCCTAAAATCTTAACCGCTCCCACATACCTGGGCATTGTTGCTCTTTTAGGATCTGGGATTCTGGGATAACTTAAGGGTCATAGCTCCGGACACTATGCAGAGTAGCGGAAGAGAGAGAGAGAGAGCGGCCGTCATCCTTGGAACGAGAGGATGATGATGGCGAGCCAGAGTGCTCCCTCAGAAATAATCCTCCATCAACAATGGATAGCTAATTAGCACAGGGCCCTGCTGTGTCCACGCCCGCGGCCAGAGCTATCGGCAGCTAAGGGCCTATCAGTTACCCCTCTCCTGTGACCCTGATGGAAGGCCCCGGCCTGAGCCCGTTATGAGATCCACAAGCTTATGTTTCAGCCGTTTTCACCATTCTGATGCCGGGAACCGGCAACCCTATCCCTTCCGAGGACTCGGAGAGCAGGATGTCATTGGGCTTCAGACGCTCCTTTGATTGCGTATTATAGTTTCTTTTCTTTTTTTATATATGCCGATTCCAGTCTCATTATAATTGTATGACCTGTGTGTGCTAACACAGCCAAGTGGTAGAAACAAGCATGCTTTAATTACATTTCTACCTGTGTTGCAAATTTGTTTACATGTTGCTCGCAGGGTTTCGCTGGGTTCTAATGTGATAGGGTCATTTCCGCCCAGCGGAATCTAAATGGATTGGTTGAGACACAGAGTTGCGCGTTTCCTCATGTTTGGTTTGCCCACAACAAGGTCACATTACCTTCTTATGTTTTCCGCTGTGCTTCTAGGAAAAGCTGCAATTTAATAAAGGATATAAGATAGGACTTCAAGTTTTGAATGTTTTATTTTTACTATTGCTGAACTCTCGACTCATTCCTTACCTCAATATACACAGTCGACATTCAGCATGAAATAATCACTTCATGATCCATGATAAACTGGAACAATTTTTTTACAGTTTATTTCTTCTCTATTTACTTGCATTGAGTTCCAATGTTTCTACTTCTAAAATTTCTATTAAGCTAATCCATGTCTCTATTATTAGGATATATGTATGCTCAAGAGATTTTGATCTGAAAAATCCAACTGTTGGTAATTTTTCTGGAAAAAACAACAACAAAGGTTTCTGGTTCCTTGTGTACCGTGAACAAAAAATTATTTCATTGTAAATGAGTGTGAATTGTTTTGATTCACTGCAGTCATACTGGAGACCCTCCTTCTGAGATTAGTATTTTTAGTCAGTGTCATATAATATAATACAGTTTTTCTTTTATTATGAGAAAGAACCACTAGTATTTAGAATCAATCTATATCTTGTTCTCTATCCCACTTGAGTTGTATGAGGCATAGGAAGGGGGATCCTGGGCTCAACATACAGTAGATAATGTTATGGTAATCGTACACTAATACAATATTACCACCAGAGGGTACATTGCTCATTGTCAGAGATAAAGGAATCTGCAGGCATGCTTCTCGTTAAGCACTCAGTTTCTCTCACACCAAGCCTTTGGACTCACATCTAACTGAAAAACCTCAAAGCCTGGCTGAACGACAGCTGAATGTCTATCACTCAAGCAGAGGAACTGTACAGAGCACTTGTTCTGCTGAAGTATAAATCAAATTCCCCGTACACACTCCTTGTTAGCTTTTAATGACTGTATACATAGGACTGCTGGTTTATTTCTTTGGGGGAGTTGAAGGCTTTGTTTAGTTAACGGGGTTTGAAGTAAGGTTGTTGCCCCATGACCTTTTGTAAGGAAACTAGGTTTGTTTGCCAGGAAGCTCAGTAGAATACTACAAGGCTTTCGTCATCTGATACTCAGAATGTGGCTATGGTTTGTCACAACACGCACACTGTCTTTGTCAGATGCACCCGAGGTTTGCACTAATGACTTGGTGTGAAACCAGAGTTTATCCCAGTTCTGCCTTCCCCCATCCAGACGTCACACTAGGTTTTACTTGCATACACACACATTGCATTATTATTCAGAGTAAGACACTCTCAGTATTCCAAATAATGGTGGAATATACACACCTCTATTCCACTGTTATTCTGACTATTGAGATTGAAATTCTGAATCTGGAATGTTCACATGTTTTCCGAATTTGGAATTTTTTGACTTTGAACTGTTGACATATTCCAAATAGTTGTGGAATATGAATGCATATAAATGTAGTCACTGCCAGATTTGTCCAATTATTTATCCAATCCTACCATGGGTTGGAATTTCTGGCTTGACATGATCAGCACTGTGTTTTTTATTACTTTTAATTTATCATCTTTGGTGAACTATAAATTAATTAATTAATAAAACTATGGAACAGGGTGATAAAAAAAACGCTGGAGATCGCTTTTCCAGCTGCTTTGATAGCCTTCCGCTGAGATCTCCCTTCGTGCAACAACGCGCCCATTGGTCTGTCTGTTCATTAGTGACATTACTGGCCACCCTATCCTTTCCATTCATTATTAAGCACATTCTCCTATCAGAGTTTATTGTTTATTGCCTGGCGGGCCCTCTGCCACTAGCGGAGCTGTCCATGATGGTGTCAACCGAATGGTGGGTGATCTTCAGATAGTGTCAGGTCCTCCACACTGCGAGTGCCTTCGCCCGGATACCGGTCAGCTCCGCTTACCAAGTTTTTCAAAGTAAAAATTCTAAGACAAGGTTTGTGTTTTATTAGTTTTATTAACTTGGTGTCTTCATTTCTGGTATTTCGTTAATCTTGTGTGTTACATTTCATCTGTTTTTTTATGTTCAGCTTGCTCAATAGTAGAATTTATCAGTTAGTTCTAGAAATGGATGGTCATTTTTTAGTAAATTGACAGAATTCAGGAATTTGCTTGGCTAGAAGACAGGCTTACATTTTATCTTTAACATACTGCGTAATTTTTAGGTCTGGATCTTGGACTTAATCTGGAGAGGGAATATTGCCATTGTACAGTAGTTCTAATGCTTTGATGGAATCAAACAAATATAATAATATTTCAAACAATAATATGGCATCAACCCTGAAGTTCTGAGGATTTGCAATGTCATAGCTTGCCAAACACCTTTTTTGAGTAAATTTTGGCTACAGAGATTGTGTCTGTTGGTTATTAGCCTCTAATGCATTCATATCCACAGTGTGGTAAACCACATGCTTGGGGTTGTACAGAGGTGTGTGTGGACCTGTATTTATAGTACAAGTGTTCTGTGTGTAATGTATCCCTACTGTTACAGTATTTAACCTGAATATTTTATCTGAATACTTTCCAGAGTAGATGTATTCCAGAGTAGCAAATAGTGAGAGACACTGTATTTAAAAAGATCCTGCTTGTCTAAAAATCTTTTTAAGTCACCCAAATGGCTTTACCCATACGGCTGGCTGGCTGTCTGTCTGTCTGTCTGTCTGTCTGTCTGTCTGTGTGTGTGTGTGTTAGACAGTGGTAAGGATCTGTTTCTTGGATCATTCATTCCTAATCCGACTGGTCAGAGTCTCTGTGCTCTCTGACAGTGGCAGAGTGAATCCAGGGCAGAGATAGAGAGCTAGGCTCTCTATCTCTGTGTGGCCATTGTGAAGGGGTACTGATGAAAACCAAATGGCTGGCCACTGGACCTAGTTGAGCGCACGCAAAAACAAATGCACTGCGCTCGCTTGGAGGACACTGAACTATTACTGGAAAGGGTCACAAGTGAATCAGATTCCACCCATTCCCAGCCCTCTGTTTATCTATTAACTCTTTGAAGTCTAAGCCATTTTTTCCTATTTTGTTTGCCTGGTCTACTTTTGTAATAATGCTTGTATAACCTTTACCCTGTAATGCAAAGTCAAGTTACACACATCTTTTTTTCAGGACAACCTGGGCTATCAGAATATGTATGCTGTAGTGATGTCACATGAATGTATAAATAGTTACATGAACATAGATACAAAAGAAAAAAGGACATTTAATCTCACAGAACTTTACTCAAATCACACAGAGAACGATAATGAAGGTTTTTGTCTTTTGAAAATTGTTCTCCCAAGACTTGGCAAAGAACCAATTCTAACCAATAAAGACAAATCCTTCCGATTTTATTTGCAACAAACATTAGGTGTGCCATGCCTCAAAGCAGTTCCTATCTGCAATGAGACAGAGGGCCACATCACACTCCTTACACTTCCAGGGGGTAGACTGACTGACCTTCCTGATCTGCCTACAGTGTACACAGGTCTTGCGTACATACGAGGCCCTCTTGCTGGTCAATGGCTGGTTAGAGATTGCCACTGGTAAGTGGCCACTCTGTGCCTTGGCAGGAGGGACCGCAACTGTGTAACCACACAACTGGGCTGTCAGCTCCTCCGGGAAGGACCCTGTGTGTCATGGGTCCCTCCTGCTTCTCTTTGCAGAGCTCCTTGTGAAGGAGGAAGCTGTTTGTGGCTGCAATGTCCAAGAAGTGGAAAAACAATGTCCGGTACCGGCGCATGCTCTTGTGGTGTACAGAGCAGTACTGAATCAGTTAGTTCTGCCAAATCAATACCTCCCATATACTTGTTATATTCCATGACAGGTGTTGGGCATGAAATGGATTTGGTGGTCCAGTCTCCATTCTGAGATTTAACTCTCCTCTGCACAGTGCTTCCAGAGAATGTCTGGTGGATTGTAGAGCAGACAGAGACCTCACGTGTGTCCACCCACTTCACAAAAACCAATGGGTATTCACGGATCCACCTGATGGAGCCTCTAGGATCCTTTTTCTTCAGAGTATTTGAGTGTGTGCGGGGGCATTATTTTCTATTGTCTCTGTATGTGCCACATGCTCCAATATTCAGGCTAAACAGATCCTTGAAGAGTTTGGGACTTCAATTATCCACAAACAGATGAAAGCCACTGCCCAGGTATGCTGGATTTATTAGGGACATGACAGAGTCATATGCGAGTCCAACGCCTGAGGCAAACTGTGACTTTCCAGTGTACACAGCAAAGTCAGCCAAAACAAATAGTTTGAAACCCCACTTGGTCGGCTTCGCTTTCATAAATTGAGTCATTCCTGTATGGGCCTTTGTTGTCACCATCCTCTCGTCAATTGCAATGTTCTACCTGGGATGGTAAAATGCTTGGCAAGCATGTTTGATGGTGTCCAGAAGCGGCTTCAGTCTAAACAGGTGGTCATGATGTGGTGTCTTCTTCTTTTTGTCATTCTTCTGTCACTCTTCAACAGCTTTCTCAGGATCATTCATGTAAATGTTCCAAGATATCACCCGATACTTGTCCCATTGCATGACATTGGCTGTAAATAGCAC
>JAOEHI010033312.1:0-23833 GCA_025447815.1 Percopsis transmontana | reverse complement strand
ACACACACACACACACACACACACACACACACACACACACACACACACACACACACACACACACACACACAATGACCTCCGACTACAGCAGGTAAATTCACTAACTGATTTTTGAGTATGTGACACTAGACACCAAGCTCCTGGTTTCCTTGATGTTACTAAGACGAGTGTTGTATAATTCATGAAGGGACGCCGTGTGAAATCAATCCATCAAAACAAAACTGATCGGAACCTTCTGTTTTGATCAGGTGGTGGATGCACAGGGTTGGATTCTGTCGCGTGGGACCTGTCAGATGGGTAAGCTATGACAGAGAGAACATGCATTTTATGCTGTGCGAAACAGTTATGGAACAACTTTACATGTTTGTGTCAAACTGTCAATTTGCCTTATAGTACAGACCAACATTAAAATTCTTGGTCAATACTGATACAGGCCTATTAATATAAATCTAAATAAAAATAAAAAACAAGAAATATTCCAGTTCAATGTATATATTTCAGTGCATATCTACCCTGTTCATCAGAGTGTCTTATGCTTTAAACTTATGCTTGTAAAATGTTATTGTGTATATTTTTATAATGTATCAAAGTAATATTCTTAATGAAACACAATCAGAACGTTTTGGGCGGCGGCACTTTCTTCCGGTGCATCCCCTAGACATTGCCCACATTGTCACATAAATTCCCAGAGAGCATGGTAAACTGAGCACATGTGACAGGGTCATCCGTACAATATGTTGCTTTTCTTGGCACAGGCCCCTGGACCTGCACGGTCGCGGTCACTCAGCTGCCACCGGCCCGCTTTGCCAAGGTCGAAGGTTCAAACGAGCACGTCGCATCTCTGCCACGTGCTAAGCCGAGCGCTCCCCTCGAAACGGGTCCGTTGAGGGCGGTCTTTGTGTTTAATGGAGGGGATTGCCTTCATCGACTCTCTCCCTCTCTCTCTGAAGCGCCATCTCCGGAACCAATGGCTTATGTAGGGTGGAAGAGGCTCGATCAAGGATGGGGCAAACGGATGGATTCCCATGTCGGCTTGCTCTGAACCATACACTGCCAATCTCGGTGTTTGCTCTTTTTCTTCCTTTTTTTTTTTCATACCGCGTGGGTGTCACTCTCCTCTGTCGGCAGTTCGGGTTCCGTTTGAATGCAGCTTGCCCTCGGGGGAGCTGCGATTAAGTGGATTTGGTTAATGGGAATCCGTCCATCACCATATCTCAACTCGGTGTACATTCAATTACTCCGCTGCCTGCCTGACTGCCTGTAATTATTTACAGATCTGGCTGACAGAGCTTTGAAGATCAAACGCATGGAGGGGAGTGTGCAGGGTCGGTAGCATCCCCGGAGTTTATTACAAGAAAGGATGGCCATGTCTCATTAGAAGGCTCCCCCCACCCCTTTCTTCCTTGATCTATTATGCATGCAGGGAAGACGGGACTGTGACGATTTTGACTTACAGTATGTAACATGACTGTGGAGGTGTGTGTTGGTTTAGCGCTGTCTGTGGGGGAGAGAGAGAGAGAGAGAGTGTTGGGGGCGTGGTTCACGGGACTTGTCAATCACCTGTCTCCCTATGTAATGCCTGGTGTACACTAGAGGCCAGATTCTGGGTCCGGTTTACCCCTTCCAACAATTGCTGGGGCGTTCCCTACTCGGGGATGGTCTGACCCGATTATCTGCCCAAATGATCCTGTAGTGTGAGGGGTTTAAAGACCATCTTGGAGTCTCCCCGATATCGAATATCAAACATGTTTGATATTTACTTGAAATCCTGTGCTGTGAAAGGAACAGTGATGGAAACCCAAGCGTAAACCCACAATAGCCAATGACCGCGGGTTGGCGAGAATGCCAAAACCATCCTCCACCACTCTGCAGGCCACGGAGAGTCTGTAGTTGAATACCCTCTGATCACGGTCCATTTGGTGGAAAGGAAATGGCTGTTCTGTTTCTCTGTGCAAAACCTAGCACACACAAGTGCTGCTAGCTGACAGTGACAGTCCATCCTTGTTTGTTCTAAAGTCACGTTTGATCACGTGAGTTTCTGTGAGTGGTCCTGCGTCTTGACTGAATCGTCTAGTTCTTACGATTAAAATAAAAAAAATCGGTTAAATGTATCGTTAATGTCTGTGGTCTCCCACGTTTTTAAAATCGGTTGAGATTAGAAAATCCTCTAGTGTGCACCAGGCCAAAGCAGAGCAAGAGTGAAGAGCGGCAGGTTAAACACAGACGCGAAAGGCTACACGCCGGAACCTTCTGAGAAACACCTAATGCTGTTCTGGACTATTTATGCTTGTTTCAGTTGAGAATAATAAAGTAAATAATAATAAAGTGTGGAACCCCGTCATGAGTGAAGCATTTATTGCATCAAATAGCAACATGGGTCACAGAAGAGAGTAAACTACGGTTCACGGTTGTGTTGCAGGGTGCATTATCAGCACGGACAATGCTATACGCTTCATGGTTTATGCAAGTACAGTGAAAAGAAGCGCAAGTCTAAAGACTCCTTTACCTACGCAATGCAGCTGCATCTTGTGACCAGACGGGGCCGCTAGATTGCCAAATCCTCCCACGCAGCTTTACCATAGCCAGGGCTAAATTAAGATAGGAACATATACCCACAAAGTCGTCAACCCTCTGGTCAGGCTGTCAGCTTCAATCAGTGTGTGAGATATTTTAATAGTCTGGGCTAATGCATAGGCCGTAATCTAGAGACTGCTGACATCTCACTGGCAGATGGCCAGGTGGGTTTCCCTCTCAAAGTTGGCCCCTTCTCTTCTCTCTCTTTCTCTCCCCCCCCCATCCAGTCTCTCATTACAGCCTTATCATAACTATTAATCTCACACAAGTACCTCACTCAGCAGGTCTTATTGTGAGAGCCACCTGCTCAGAAAGTGTGTGTGCGGTGGTGGTGGTGGGGGAGGGGGGGGGGGGGGCATGAGCGGGAAAGCAGGCAAAGGTCACTCCCTTGCTCCTCTTACGTATTACACCTCCTCTCGCTTCTTCTTCGACTTCTTCTCTTGTACCTGCTCCAATCCACAAACCACCTTCTGCATGTCCTGTTTTGTTTACGTAACCGACAGGCTTGATTGGCTACCCTCCGCTCCGCAATGCACCGCCAGTAAGTCATGTTCCGTCTAGTCTTACGTGAATATGTGGAGACATACAGGGAGGCAGGGCAGTCTAGTGGTCTGGGCGTTGGACTAATAGCCAGAAGGTCATGCGTTCGAGTCCCAGAGTTGGCCTCCCTGTAAGCATCCTTGAGCAAGATGCTTAACCCCTACCTGCTCCATGTAATAGCACCATGTAATTGTAAGTCGCTTTGGATAAAAGCATCTGCTAAATGACCTGATTGTACAGTAGGAGTCTGTGAAGTGAAGCGTAATATCCCTAAACTAACATTATACTCTCCCCCAACAGCACAGGTAATGAAAGGTGAATAGCAGAGTTGTGGATAAACTGCGAGCTGGCTGGCATATTAGTTTAGTTTTCCTCGAAATCGTACATACAATCATGATGTGATTCCTACATGTTTTTCATATAAAGGCTCAAAGGAACCAATTTGCTCATGAATGATGGTACAACTGTAAATGTAAGGATCTCTGCGTGAGTTCCGTCAGGAAAATATTTTATAGATGGGTTGTTTAGCAAATAGCAATGATAAATTCAGCTGTGTTCAGCCAGATGACAAAATAGAAGCCCAACGCAATTTGTATTAAAAAAAAAATGTTTTAATATAAACAACACGTGCACAAAGAATACACACACGCACACACATGCACACACATGCATTAAACTAACATAAGCAAACACGTGCCAGCGTTCAAAGATGCTGAAACAGACAAAACATGCTCAGACAGGCATGAAAAACACATCACCGCTGGGGATGGATTTACATTTGACAGACATCAAGAATTAGACTCATGGCCTGACATGTATGCATTTTCACACTTTTCCCAGTACATCAATCTGTTATTCACCCAGCCATTGGTGCACACATATTGATGCTTGTATCTAAATGTGACCGAAACTAGATAAAAGTTCTTCAACTGTACTATATTTTTCAAGCAAAATCTAATTAGAATGAGTCACCAGTGTCAGAAACACAGACATTGTTTTCAGTATTTTCCAGAGAGTGTCAATAATCTCTTTCACACTATATATAGAACCAATCTGCACTACCAGGTATAATGTAGGGTACATTATTTATATCCCATTGGCATGTGTGGGACACAATTATGTTTTTCACACAATGTGCTAGCTCTATGTAAAAGCTACAATGAATCCAAAACCTCTATCATCAACTGAAGACATGGTCGTAGTGCCTGGGGTGTGACCTTAATTTAGGGTATGTCAGTGTAGAGTGGATAAGTGTAGGCCTTTATTCGCTGGAAAATGAAACATCTGTGAAGGGTGGTGCACATTAATAGGCCTAATGACATATCAATGACACGGCAATGACACCGCCAAAGGCTTGGGCGATGTGTATGATTTTCTCCCTTAAAAAAGGACAGAAAACACATTATAGCCTCTGTGCCATTAACATGTTTCTTCATGTAGTTCCCCGTGTCATATATTAAGCAAAGTATCGTATGATGTAATTGTTTTGTGATGTATATTATCCAGTCCTCCTTTTTTATCATCACATCAAGTGGATCAGAATTAACAAATGGATGAGAATTATACACACTGTGATATTTCTTAGTTAGCCAAATTTGTCACATTAGCATTCCGCAACCTCCTATGAATTTGGAATGCTGTCACGTTGTCATACAAGTTGAACCATGTTAAAAGTGACAAATTTCTTCTTTTTTTCCCTTTTTGGTCACTGTTACCTGTTAACACCTGGAGGAACAACAAACAATGAACAACAAAACTGAGATACTGTATGGTTGTATCACTTTAGCTTTATTTAAGTGGAAGTCAATTATTGTTAGCTAGTGCTATATTACACTTACTTGTGACAAATAGTTCTTTTTGAGTTGTTGTTTTCTTGTTCACATTGCAGTGGCAGAGTTTATAACCCCCCCCGCAGCATTCCTGTGGAAAATGGAAAAAGAAATAGAAAACATAAACTAACCAGAGGTGTAAATGTGTGTCAGATAAGACAGACAAGAAAAACAAACAGCTTCTGACGGGACGGGACGTCCCCTGTGTGAGTGCACACGTTCAGCGGCGGTGGAAGCCTCACAAGGCTCCACTGTTGGAGGGCAGGGCGAGGGCACAGACCAGCTGTCTAGCCTGGAGAAATGGCCAATTCACACACAGGACATTGGGTCAGTGTTCAGGAGCTCAGGGCGAAGCTGATGGGATACAAAAACTCCTAGAGAATAAACAGGCTGGCGTCTGTTCGTGGGGATGCTTATCACACATAGGAACACACGCAGATATGCCAGCACACACATATATGCATATATTACATTCAACACATACCTCAAAAAAAGGTTTGTAATTAATATGAAACAATATTTATTCAATCCAAATGTATAATGAATTAATATGTAAACCAAGTACTTCAATGTTTTTGGGGGTTGCATTTCATTTGTAATCTGCAATATATTTTTAGAGGAACCTATAGAAGATTATTAGAATGTACACATCTGCACAGTGGGACTCTGTTTAATTTAATTTAAAAAAATATAAATTAGTGGAATCAGCTAGAAAACAGTAGTGACCAAATAAAACAACAGAACTGCCTCTTTAACAATTTTGATTTAATATAGAGATTCAAGTATTTGATCCAAATCATTTCACTCAGTTTGTTCAAAAAAGTGTTTTCACGCTGCAAGCGAACCAAAACATGGTTCAGTTTGATCCAGACTGAGGGTGCTTTCACACCTACCTTGTTGGGGCCAGACCTTCGGACTTTTAAGCTTGGTCCGAACCAAAATAGCAGATGTGAAAGGTGCCCCAGACCATGGTCCAAACCAAAGGACCAAAATGTGGTCCAACCAAAAGAGGTGGTCTCAGTCCGGATCTAACTGAACCATGGTTTGATTTGTTTGCAGTGTGAAAACACTTTGTTGGATGGTTCGGATTTTCTGACCATCACCCATTAAACAATAGAAGAAGAAAAAGAACCAGAAGATAAGTAAAAATAAGCCACGGTAGCACATAGGGAGAGGGGCAGATGAAGTATTTAATTGTAATTTGGTCACATAAAAGATTTCTTCCTTTTGAACAAATTGTTCATGACTGAAAAGTCTCTAATTTAGTAGTATTGCTGAAGTGTCTTCATGGAATACATACTGGCTATCAAAAACAGTCATGGTTGTAGTATGTTCATATGTCTAGCTCTTATGTGACTGATAATGTCACTAATTGTCTATCTATTGGCAAATTAACTTGTTGTGAGTCATGCCCTACAGTTCCGACAAGGATGCGCAGATGTTTTTAGCATTCTTTCTCAAAGTATCTGAGAATGGCTCCATAAGGGAAACGGAGGTATTGAAGGTATAAGAAAGATACGTTAATGCTTTAGAAACAGAGGAATGGATTTAAGGGAGGAAGAATGCTGATTTAGCAGCCAAATATCAAGAGGAGAGGCTAGAAGTGAAAATAAATCATCTGTGCGAGATTCTCTCTGCTGCCTGAAAACTTGTTTACTTGATTTCAAGGTCCCAGATGGCTGAGGGACATGTCAGCAGAGATGTTTACATCTAGGAGAAAGAGGACAGCAGACCAGGTGTCTGGTTGTTAAACTAGAATGTTGAGGGTCAGTATACAATACACCCTTTATCGAAAGAAGATATTCAGCTTATATTCAGACAGCCTGCACGCTTATATTGGGAACTGTACCCAAAATAAGATTTTGGATGTTGAACACTTGTGGGAATGAGATTGTCAATTTGACAAATGTACCATTAATCCCGTAAAATGCCAGATGGTTTTAGGCAAATACTGTTGCCAAAATAAAACAGCCTGATATGAATGTTTCATAAGCGTCTCTTCTTTACAGGCTTGCTGTTTGTGTGAGAGCTGTAACAAAAATAGTAATGTAACGATATAATATCAATGAATTCATCTTCTAACATTGCCACTTTGTGTGTCAATATACTAGTTTTGTGTGTCAATGTACTAGTGTTCTAATATGATTTAATATGACTTAAATTATTTAGGATGAACTATTATCTCATCTCATGTCAATAGACAAAATTTGTGATATTTATTGGTTTTAGTACAATTACAGAAAATGACATTCGATCAAAGTACTGTACAAATCACATCACGTTTGGCCCCACAAGACCCGCTTCTCCCTGACTAGTCATTCACTATACCACCATTTCGGTTTATTGGACGCAACAGAACGTAAAATGTGGGCCAAATGTGCATTGTGGGGGACATGTTTCAAAGTAAATATTTGTATTGGTGAGTCCAAGTGCTCAGGAATGCGTCTGTATTCAATAAAACACAGATACTGCATGGTGTAGCCTAATGTGTATTTCCTGCTAGAGACTTCTCTCGCCTCTAAATTGAAGTCACACAAGAAATCATTACATCCTGAGTTTGCTTTTACATCCACCCAGAGGTTCCCTAGGAATACGTTTCCTCATTATGAAATCCATATCGAGGGAAGGTTGGCCATTCTAGCGTCACTTTTTAACTTCACCCGGGTCATTGATTTGCATAAAAAATCTGACCAAATTATTATCCTGTAAAATGAGGTGCATAGCAAAGCAATTTACAAGGCAATGTCAAACGTCTATGCCTAACAGAAGTTCAATATTGTTCTAACTAAGTAATAATCGACATGGGCCACATTGAAATCATCATGTCAGCCTTCAACAGGGATGCAGGGAAGGGTTGGTTTGACACGCAACACAGCAGGGCAGTAAATGCATCTAGGGAAGATTTGAACTCAGCGTTCAGAAGCTGAGTACAGTTGACATATTCCCTGTTAATCCAAAGAAGGCGAGAAGCCCAGTTACAGGTAGGCATTGAAATAACTACTGTAAAAAAAAAAATCACTATAAAGTACTAGAAATCCTAATCCTAATGCACAAATATATTATGTTAATGTTTGTGTATGCTGTGTGTGTGCGTGTGTTTTTTCCTCCCATGAATATTTTGTGCTCACATACAGGTATGCCCAGCCTGCACTTCTGTTATGGCCTAAGAATTCAACAGATGTTCCCCGAGAGCAGGACAAGACACGTTTCTCTCGGCTTATCAGCGAAGCTTGGGGAAAGTCCCTCCTACATGGTTACACTCTCGGCTTGGCATCCGTACGGAAACAGAGAGAATGGCAACAAACAGAATATTTGTCTGATAGCACATGAAAGGAATAGGGGTTTAATACTGTGTGTGTGTGTGTGTGTGTGTGTGTGTGTGGGCAGAAGGCGTGTGTTCATAGCTTTCTCCACTGCGGTTCCGCTCTTATCTCCCATCAGTGCATGAGAAGATTCCCGGGGAGCAGCCGCCCCTTTGAAATCTTCCAGGCATGTTTGTTTATGGGAAACAGTCGCGTGTTTTAGGGATTACATAGTCTCTGTTCCTTCCCAGCGACCTCTCCCTGTTCTTCCCTAACGGCTTCGGCAAAGACAACACCCGTTTCCTTTCCACAAACGCACACATCCTTGTCTCACGGGGAAGATGATTAATTAGGCTTAATTAAGCCGGACTGATAATGCCGAACCGTATGCTCATAGCATCTTGAACACACATGGATGATGTGGGTTTTCTGTGTTTGCAGGGTAAAATAACGAATCCTTGATGTGCATTGCAGTGAGGCATTCCCGGAGACACTCCATCATCTTTTTAAGCTAATTATCTCTCTAGAGAGCACCCTTTTTGGACCAGTCCAAGTGGTCACTGGAGACGACCCAGAGCCCATTAGAGCTGAGATTGATGCCCCCTCGACTGTCACTGCCAGGGCTGCTCATTTCACACTCAATGAGCCCCCATTGTAATTCCAAAGTACAGTACATGTATATGGATGGAACACTCTGGTCACCATTGCTTCAGTTCATATCATTTAGTGGTGTGGAGGCGCCATTAGAGCTAAGCATTTTAAGGCATCTCATTTAGCCTCAGGAATATTAACTGCTGGGTCCCAGCTAAACAGCTGTTTTAGTTACTTGATGTTATTTTCCTCAATGCAGCAGTTTTCGATGTACTAAGACACTTATGTCACTTATTAGCTGTTAGCGACAGTGAATTAGTGCTAGTTCTGCAAAGCCAAATGAAAGAACATCCAGACATTTCATTATGGTTTGCTAAACACTTCCTTTAGAGCAAAGATTAATAGACCAGTAAACTATGATTATGAAAGATATACCAAACATGATTTTAATCTCAGTTCAACCTATTTCTCACCATACCTGTGTAAAAATACGTACAAAAGCTCTAAGCACTTATTGCTTCTCTCTAGCAGTTAGCATTACATTCAGTACTGAGTCTTTCTTTTGCCTTCAACCCTGCTGACTCCTCAAGGTAATGTACCAATAGCCTAACAAAATAAGATAGTGATGACAGGTTGTTGTTACCAAGTGACTGGAATGAGATGAAATCTACTGCAATTTCATTATGTGCATCTCCTCATGAAGAAGTTGTGATAAAAATACCTAGAAAGACATATTTAACATGCGATATAAAAGGCATGCACTGAGGAATGAGCAAAGAATGTCACTATGTAATCGTTGCAGTTCCAAGTCTCAACATGAGCTTTATGCTAATGTAGAATGCCCCGTGGTACAACAGCACACACACCGGGTCAATGTCAGTGTTGGGGTCGTTACTAGAAAAAAGGAACACATTACTTTACTTATTTACTCCCTGTAGAAAGTAATTTGTTACACTACTCGTTACATTACTTTTGCATTATTCTGCAAAAGTGCCTGAGATGCATTGCCACGTAATTGCCAGTTAAGAATATAATGTTAAACCTTACACATGCCCACAAATCAGCGCAAAACCCTATCCTAATAAGGAGAATATACACAAGAGCTTTCTTTTATGCTCTTTAATATAATAATACCACAAAGCCAACAGTAAAGTTGGTAAAAACTAGCCTAAAGAGCACTTCACAGAAAAATTTTCTGGCGGGAACAAGGCTTAATTGCAAGTAACTAGATAATTGTTTGATTAGTAAATGTAATGTGATTATTGAATTTAGGAACAGGAATGCATTAAGTTACTGCTTTATAGACAAGCATCTAATCACAGCGCTGAGGTTTTGAGGTGTCCTAAACCAAAAGCTGCACACAGTTAAATAATTTGTGTGTTTGCACTACCCCCGCCCACTTTCCACAGCCTACTGATTTACCCAGGCTTGTAAAAAGGCCTTGTCTAGTGGGATGAATGTGCTCTGCAGATATATCAAATGGTTCAACATTTATAAAGACAAACATTTCTGCTGACCTTCAGGGCTGTAATGGAGGTAGAAGTCCCTCATTCATCTTTTATTTCTTTACACCACCTTTCAAATAGTGGGAACAGAACAGATTGATAATACTCACTCACGCAAATCATGTGCTTTGTTTCAGTGTATGTAACTGTCTAAAATTGTTGTTTCTTTAGATTTGATACAGAACAGGTTTACCATGTTACAGTAGGTAATAAACCTGAAGAGTCTTAGGGCCCTAGTTTCCCGGTCAAGGCACAAGCAGAGGAGCGCGTCGCAAGCATGTGCAATGTGTTTGTTTGCCCGGCGTCAGCCTATTTTGGATCAGCCGCTCGTCGTCACATCGTTTAATGTTGGAAGACAATGGCACACATGCGTACATTTAGCATATAAATACATATTCTTTTGCGGTTGCAATATTAATTTTATTAGGGGGACAGGATAGTCCAGTGGTCTAGGTGTTGGACTCGGGTTCGAGCCCCAGAGTTAGCCTACCTGCAAGCATCCTTGAGCAAGATGCCTAACCCCTATCTGCTCCATGTAGTAGCATTGTAATTGTAAGTCGCTTACAATTGTAATTGTAGATATCTGTTGTTTATCATCATCAACCGCTAATACATTCTTGACCATAAAGATTATGCTCAGTACACTTTACATTATTATATCTGTAAATATTATCGAGCAGTTGCATATTGAAAGAAAACATACTTATTTTGTAGACATGCAAAAAAATGAAAAATACACAATTTCTCCCTCTCTACTTCTTGCAATCAGAAGTAAATAGCATTTTTATCTCTTCCCTTAGCAGTAAAGTGAGCTGTAGTGCTTACGGCAAATTTTCTTCTTTTTTTCCCCCAACTTTAATTCGGCAGAATTAGATGTAGAGGCTTCTGTAATGGCCCCCTGGAGGTATGAAATTATGAGCATCAGAGAGAATGGGGTAATTACCATCAAGACTTTGGGCCTCAACCAAAAGAGCTTTACCCACTTCAAACGCTGGAGAAAGAAATGCAAACATTGGGGCTAGATAACTTTTGTGCTGCAAGAAAACCTTCTAACCTCTTTCTGTTCCTCTCCCGGGGTTATTCATGGAAGAACATGATTTAAAAGGACCATGTTTTCCAAGTACAACCTTAAAATCTCATTATTTCTGTATTTCAGGTTCATAGTGTAATAAATAAGGAACGTGTACAATGTTGGTACATTTGCATTTATTTATGTTTTGGATTTGAAAGAAATACCATATTCCATAATATTATACCTTACCAAGTTGTTCTAGCAGACAATAGCACAAAAAAGAAACTGGTTCACAAAAGTCTTCAAAACTCAAAAACTGAATCACTATATGAAAACTTAGGGCCCTAGTTTTCAGGTCTAGACACAAGTCTATCTACAGTAAGGTGTGGCCAATACATTTTTCCTAATTTCGGGACATGTGGCGGTGGCGGTAATATTGCGCAATGGCAGAGCAGTTGTAAAAGAGTTGGATTAGAATGAATAAATTGTCAGTAGGAGTGGTGATGGTCAATTACGGCAATCAAATCTGCTCCTTTCATTCCCTTTAAAATCTGTCATGGTGACAGAGAGCGCCAATTTCGTAATGGATGGCAAAAGTCTTTCTGTGCATTCTATGAACACAGCAGGAGACCTTAAATAGTTGTGGTCACGGATCAATTAGCCAATCAGTTCGTCCTTTTCAATTTGAAGTTGAGGTCAATTGAAATATTAACCTATATATAAATATATATAAATCTCCGTCACTAGGTTGTTTTCCATGTGTAATGACGCACATTGACATTGTTTTATGTTGGAAGAAAATAATACAATGATGCATATATTTTGTTTTCTTATTAAAAAGGTTAGTCATTAGTTAAATTATTCACAAAATAGGCCAAGTGGCGTGTGTGTCTCTGCTTAGTGCACCTTCGCCTAAAGCCCCGAAACAACCACACAACGCCTGCGTCTACGCTAAGACGTAGCCTGACCAGGCGGAGACGCTACCGCAATAGTTTCATTTGACACCAAACTAGCACTTTGCCGTCCGATTTTGCAAGTGTCATGGCGTGCCGGGAAATTAGCATACGCGCCTAGGCGAGAGTAAAACAGCCTTGCTTCCAACGAAACTGTCACTACGTCTGCGTTAGCGCTACCGCCGGCCTCGCGCTGTCCGGAAACTAGAGCCCTAACAGTGCAAATTCATTTAAAAGCTCCAGTATTGATATGATTCAGTTTTATTGTGGCGATGAAACTGTGAAAGCCTGGCTTAGATCAATCGTTCAGTTCTAAAATAAAGGAGATGAAACTCCTGGTTGTCTCCATCTTTCTGCCCAGAGAAACAAGAATGCCAAAATAAATCAATTTTGACATCAAAACGTTGCATTAAAATTTAATTATATCCATGCTGAGAGTAAAACTTCTCTGGCTATGAAATGGTTGATGGTAGCCTTCAAGTTAACTGGAAGGTCGCCAGTTTGATTGGCCAGTCTGCCTGATACATTCTAGATGGAAAAGGTGATAAACATTATCTCTCAACTGCCATCAAGGCTCACTGGAACATACAGTATCATTTAATACCCCAAGGCTCAATTGGAACTGCTCAGTGATCATCTATATAAATCTGTGCTTCTGCAGGGCAACAGATAGGAATTGTGAAGCTGCTACAGTGTATTAATAGCAGTAGTTAATACAGTTTTCAGTGTTGACAATCCAAGCAAAACTACATTTCATCAATCATGTTCAATAAATGGAATAGGCTATACACAGCTGTTAGTTCCAGGGACATCTTATATTCTTTATGATTATAGGATAAGGCACATTAGAACCAACTTTGATATTCATCACAAAGACAGTACAGTACACTTTCTATCCAGCTCTATAAAGCAGTTCTGATAAAATGAACTGAAAACCCGATAATATATTAATTCCAAAAATACGTATGTTTTGACAGAATAATGTAAAAACTGTGGAATAAAAGCAAAGAACTCGACCATTACAATTAGGTCATTTAGCAGACGCTTTTATCCAAAAGAGGGGTTAGGCAACTTGCTCAAGGATGCTTACAGGTAGGCCAACTCCGGGGCTCAAACCCAAGACCTTCCGGCTGGGAGTCCAACACCCAGACCACTAGACTATCCTGCCCCCTGACCGTGCTTCAGTTAGTCTGTAGTGGTTCCATATGGGATGATTGCGATGCTACTAAATTATGTCCAGGAAACATGGGCTCAAGTTTCTCTGCTGGTAATCTCACATCAATAAACAGCTGTTATTGGTGACCTGCACCGCTCAAGGAGGTCGGGCGATTCTCTAGTTTTATTGTCTTTCCCTCCCACACTTCCCAACCAACATAAGGAACATATTCAAATTTCTGTGTGAAAGTTTTTGAAGCTTGAGCCATCATTTCAGACAGAATTTTTTACCTCAGAGAGAGAGATACAAAATATAGTCGCAAGCGATTAACGGGGTCCAATCAGTATTGCAGGAGTAGAGAGATTACTTTCACTTTCAACTTTTTCGATAATAGCAGGAAAATTTGGCGGGCGGAAAGGCTGGGTGGCTTTGATTCAGGACATTTCAAGGAACATTTTGGAACATTTTTCAATAAATTCCATACAGAGTCTGAGATATGAACCAAAACGTAAATTTGCCTATTGTAGCGCCCCCTAGAGTCCTGACGAGGCAAGTATAACTCTATGAAGACGTTGCCAGGCTTTAAACCTACCTACCAAGTTCGGTGCCTGTGGGACAGTTTTTACACCTCAACTACTTTTAAAATGGCGGAAACATGAAAAATAATTCTTCCAAAAACAACAGGGTTCCAGCAGCTTTGCTGTATAGCTCTCTCTAACTCTTGAACCCTACATTTTACATTTACATGTACAGCATTTAGCAGACATTTTTATCAACTTATAATTAGTACATTTGTCAACAGTTGAACTGGTTAACCACCAGTTTTTGCAAGTAAATAACATTCTCCCAGGATAAGGACAGCATCATGTCATAAGGTTACATTACTTTTTTTGTACATTACTCGAAAGTTATCATTCACTCCTCAAAACAGTCAATAATTGCTAGACAGCCCAAATTCCGGCAAAGTGCTTAATATTCTGAGCTGATCTAACAGAGTAGAAAGGAGGGAAATTATTAACATTTTTTTAAAAGGAGGAAAGGAGGATAGAACAAGGATTGTTATAGAGGATTTTTGTTAGTGGGATTGGTGCTATGAGGTAGAAAGATCGGTGGCTGAGGTACCGAGGTGGATTTTCAAGAGGTAGGTTTTAAGTCTCTTGCGGAAGATTGATAGTGACTCTGCTGTTCTGACCGCTGCAGGAAGCTCATTCCACCATTGTGGCGCCAGGACAGAGAAGACTGTGTGACTCTTACGTGCAGCTCTTGGCGACGGAGGTGTCATCCTACCAGCCGAGGTGGTAGATTGAAGTGCTCTGGCTGGGGCTTGGAATCTTACCATTGGTTTGAGTAGAGCGGGGCAGTTTCTTTTGCTGCCTTGTAGGCCAACACTAATGTCTTGAATCGGATGCGGGCTGAGATGGGGAGCCAGTGAAGATCTCGGAAGAGAGGGATTATGTGGGAGAATTTTGTTTGGTTGAATATAGACGTGCTGCTGTATTTTTGATTCGTTGTAAGGGTTTGGTAGCAGAGACTGGTAATCCTGCGAGTAGAGAGTTGCAGTAGTCTAGACATGAGATTACTACAGCTTGGACTAGGAGCTGTGCCGCTTCATTTGTGAGTAACGGCCTTATCCTTCTGATATTGTAGAGGGTAAATCTCCAGGCTTGGGTCGTTGCGGCAATGTTGGCTGCGCAGGACAGTTGATTGTCCAGGACAACTCAGAGACTCTTTACAGTTGGACAGGAGGACATGGTGAAATTTCTCAGTAGGAAGGAACATCCTTTCACAAATATTGTACCAAAATATGCTTGGAAGCCAATCGGAAGAACATAATTAGAAAAGCCACACCCACATGCAGCCCCCTTTGGCCAAAAATGCACCATACACCTTTACAAACAAACAAATCTTTTTATTTTTTGAATTTTTTTCAGAGCAAGGTAGTACATGCAATGTAAATATATACAGTGTCAGTAATCAGTCAACCTAATCATCCAGGCTTGTAAACAATAAAGTTGTTTAACCAGTGATAAGCAATGAAGATTCTTTACATACCATTTTTACAACACAGCTGAATAGAGTACTAACCCTCATGGAGGCAAAACTAGTTTATTTAGCAGTTTGTAATCAACTCTCCCAGATGCCAGTCAGATAAATCACTCCAGTCGTGGGTCAAGATGGAGTGCAGAAGGGGGGGGGGGGTTGTTGATAGATTTAAAATGAGATCCTCATTGCCCTGTTGCATATGCGGTCATAAAATGTTGAGCTGCTTGGCATTTGCAATGCAAAGACATTAATGCTTCCTCATTTAATGTAAAAATCAATATTTCCTTTGAGCAGAGTATTTTGCTGACACATTAGATGGCTGATCACCCATTGAATGAGAGGCTGGACCCCCGAAAGAAATGTGTTAGAAGCATAATAAATATGGAGAGTTGTGCATTTCTGTGTTTGCGTGCCTGCGGGCAGTGTGGGCACACAAAAACATAACATAAATGGCCACACAAACTGCTGTGGAGGATGTGTGGCCATGCTTTGTCTTTATATATTTTCCCTATGTTCATGTGCAAACTGTTCCCTTGTTAAATAATAATTTTACATTATTTTCATGTGCATACATTTGTCACTTCAAACCCCCCAAAACCACACTTTGTTCCCATGGCAATAGTAACATCAACACAGACGGTTTTCTCCCTCATGTGAAGGTGGTGTGTCGAGATGAGACTTTTCATCGCCTAGACACAAACACTCCCATGTTTACTGCAGGGAGAAGTCACATAACACTATGGTAATGACAGGAGAGGCCTGTCTGAACCGCCCCTAAAAGTTAGCTCCCTTTACGGGTCACAGTGACCAACCACTGCATGACACTAACATTTGGCCTGTACTCTTTCAGCAGAAGCTAAATAACCTACGTTTAGTCTTGGTACAACCAACAATAAATTTGATAGTATATTAGGAATACATACAATCTCTTAGAATGTTTTAGCTCTTAGCGTGTATAAGCTGTTAGCAATTATTTTTTGAGAAGTTAATGGTATGTTGATATGAAATGGTATGATGCTTTAGGAACTACAGTAAGTAAGTCCTGATGACCTATGTTTACGCCATTATTCTAACAAATATGTTAACTTACAATGACTGATGTGTGACCTATTTTGCTGTTGACAAATGTACTTGTAAGTTGTGTTGGATATCTGCTAAATGATTTATACGTGAATGTAAATGTACATTATGACAAAACCAATGCACCAGAAGATACAATCGCAAGGAACTGTTCTGGTGACGTAAGGATTAGCGACCCTTCATGTCAATCAATATAAAATAAATTTCAAAAACTAAATTAGATCAACTTAACAGAAAAAGATGCCTGTTTGTTTTCACGTGGCAGGGTATATGAATGTGTTCTCGCAAGTGTTGGGAAGCTTCGCAAGAAGTGTGGAACCACACTGCACAGCTGTAGCAGTCAAGAAAAACACCTTTCTGGGAATGGTGGAGAGCCTTTGCTCGGCGGGAACAACAACATCATTAACTGCCTCCAACTTCCAACAGATGGTCCTCAAAAACTGGCGGGGATACTCTTCCAAGAAACCTGATGGGATTACCTCTGTCTTTGTGTGTTTGTGTGTCTGTTCCTATCTGTTTTACAATGTTTCTGCAAGACACCCAGAGTCATTATTGTGTCGTTCTAACCCGTTTTAAGATGATGATAAGGAATTCAGACCTTTGGTGTGATATTTCACCGGGCCGTGTTAGACCGACACTAAGTGTTTTCCTTCATGTCAGTTGATGGCTGTTTTGTAGGGAGACAGGCTGTTTTTGAACTTAGATGTTTGTGTGTGTTCAGGGTTACTAAGAAATCCTCTAAATTGAGGATTCTTAAGGTTATTTCTCCCAGCCAGAAGGTTGTGGGTTCATGCCCCACATTTGGCCTACCTGTAAGCATCCTTGAGCAAGATGCCTAACCCCTACCTGCTCCATGTAACAGCACCATGTAATTCACTTTGGATAAAAGCATCTGCCAAATTGTAAATTGTTATATTTGTGTATGTACACTTTAGTACTCTAGAATATCAGGTAACATTGTTCCTCTGTAAAAACATGTTGTGGGTTTATTTCTGATCAGTCCTTGGGCCCTGGATGGTGTAAGTTGAGGTGTGTATATGAGATAATATGAAGTGGAGGACTGGCCCCTTAAAGCGACCCCCCCCTCCCCTAAGACCCCTATTTCTCATAGTTCATTTTGTTTTCATTTGGCCCAATTATGTACCTGACTGATACAATAACAATTACTTTTGCCCGAGCCAGCAGCCAAACAGCCATTGTTCTCTTGGCCACGCTAATGAATGTAATTTGTGTTACAAAAGATGGAATTTCATATTGATGATGGATGATAGCATTGTAAGGCCTATTTCGCGTTGTTGTGGAGGTGTATTAATCATTATTAAAGACACCTTAAATGCTTTCCCTATACGGCTAAAGTGATTTAGGCTCTTGGGTGGACAGTGGGTATAACACTAGCCTTTCTAGCTTTATTTTTTTTTCCATAATAAATAATTTACTGTGCTGTGAACAGACTCAGGGTTATGATAAGATGTTAGAGTGAAGCACAATCAAGGACACACACACACGCACACCTGCACACTGCTATGTGTGCGAATGCTGGATGTTACTTGAACACTGCAATGCAGCACTGGATACAATCCATATTAAACTGTATACTTTCATTTATAATGACTGCAGGGAGAAAAAAGGGAAGCACGGCTACATTTAAGGCAGTGGAGTCCTTAAATGTCCGTTTACTATTCACTCAAGTCACTGTGGCGCTTATTTTTATACACAGAAGCAGATAAGGAAGTGTTCACCCCAACACTGTACTAAACATTAAAGGCAGCAGTTCATGTTGAGGTTGTTTGTGAAAAAATTTAATTTCCACAGCTGTAAATGCAGGCATCAATCAGTTTGTTTGTATATGGAGACAGCAGAAAGGGTAGGAAAGGCCAGTATATTCCACATGGGAATATAACGTATCAGAGTAGCGGAATAAAACTTTTGTTAGGAGGAGGGGTTATAGGGTCAGTTTGGAAAAACATCCCTATATATACCTACTTCAGTCTGCAGAGATGGGGGTCACAGGCTCAACGCTGCATTGCCACATCCCAGTTTCCAAACCAATCCAATAAATGACACAGAGTGGGCTCTATATGTGGAGATCCTATTATAATATGCTAGGAGAGGAAATTCCACCAAAACCCCTCTGTAGGATTTGAACTTGTGCTAAAACTCCTGATGTGATTTTGTAATAAAAGCTGCAATTTGTAGTAAGCCTATTAAGAAAAATAACAGCATTAGCCCAAGCACACAGAAAATATAATAACCTCGAAAGGCTACAGTTGCTTTAAACTCCTCTTAGGACAATTGAGGGATGCCTGTAGAATACAGTATATAGCGATCTGCATCTAACAATGCTAATGTAGCATTTAAGTAATACTTACAAATCCCTTTAAGATACCGCTTAGTAGTCTGATCATCTTAACGCAGCGGTTTCAAGCATAGTTGTTACTAACCATTCACTATTTTAACACATTAAAACAGAATGCCCAAGGGCACTGTGGTAAAGCCATTCCTCTCCCTTGCTTTATGCCTACATAATGAGCTCAATATCGTATTAACAAAAGCTTCTGGTTTAGTGCACTGAAAAGGAAAGTATCAGTAGTGGTGAGAGAGCGCGACTGTATGATAAATGAGCACGGTGTACCTTCACGTCCTAGGGACACCGCAGTTCAGCTGGGTGACATCCTGATTGGTCACTTGTAACCTTCCTCTTTTTCTTACGTGGAACGAAATGAACAGTGAGTTATGATAGGGGCACACAGTAAAGTTAAAGCAACTCCTCGATTCTATACAGTAGCTTCATTACCTGAATACAAGTCTACTCTTATTGCTTGGCATGAAATAAGCATGTTTCTCTTCAAAAACAAAAGTCAGTCATTCTGTGTGCAAAATGAAAATGTGTTTTATAAGTTAGGTTTATTGGAATACAAAGACATATTGCAATGCTATGCGATGAGTTTATATGTTCTAGTGAATTATTTCTTTCTTTTTCAGATTAAGAATGACAATTTATCCCCCTTCACTCCTTAGAGTTGGAATGGAGAAGGTTTCCCCGGACTATTGCACTTAATTCATCTTGCCTGTCAAACAGGAATATAACAAGGTGAGCCAGGCTTTTCCCCCTGAGTGAACCAACCTTGTCTGGAGTCTGGAAGCATGGCTACTGCAGTGAGCCCATATATAATAGGAGGTCAAAACAGTGGGGAGTATGGAACAGCTTGAAGATGCTATTTAAAAAATCTGCTCAACTGGTCATTCGGACACCAGCTCTGAAAGGGTGACCCCCTATCACAGTGTCTGCCCTGCCCTATCAAGGCCAGTGTTTCTCCTGCCCTATCAAGGCCAGTGTACTTTTTGGAGATACAAGTTAGCGTCACATTTTTCTGCTGAGTGTCTTTACATAAAACACACTTGTTTATGTGCCAAATGTGGGGGAATACATGACATTGACCTGGACATGAGGTGAAATATCACAAAAACAAAAACAAAATAAATAAATAGTAATAATTTTAAGCCAGTACCTCATACATACATACAATATTTTCAAATATTTATGTGAAAAGCCTGTACATATCCTGCGGACCAGTCTCTTGTATACGGGTGGTCTCACAACTCTCCTAACCGCTTACCAAGGATTTGAATTCCGTCTACACCAAAACATTCTCCTCCATCAATATTTCATGAAGATTTAAAGAAGTGAAAGTCTGACCACCCAGGTATGGTTCATTAAATGTGAATTACACCGTAAGCACTCAGTGAGCCAGCCCATTAGTGCTGAGACACAGCAGAGAGATTATCCAGGAGCAACTTCTCTGTTGTGATGACATCATACGATGGCCTGTCAATTTCCACTCTATTTACTGGCCTCGCTTTTATAAGAGTGACTCACTGGTTGACAGAGGCTTATGTAAATTATTAAACAAAAAACAAAACAAAACTGCAGCGAATTACATCACTCCAACTTCACCCTTCCATTGCTGGAATCATGGAAATGATATAATAGGTTAGCTCATTTTTAAGGTAATAACGGTAATAAAAACATTACGTTATATAGAGTTGCGGTTTAGATCATACACATTTTATAGTGTGTTTTATTGGCGTTAGGCCCAACGTAAACACGACACACCATGACCCACCACAACAGACACCATGCCGCACATGAAAGCTGAGCTGTTTCATTTAATCGAAAACTCTCTCTCAGAAGAACTCCAAGCGTCCGAAGACTGAAAATTATTTTTTCTTCTGTTGAAGCCAGAAAGGTGGTGCGTGTGAGAATTTATATTGTTATTACAGTAGAACTTAATTCAGCCTGTTTCATAGGGCTCATTTTAAAAACCCATTCCCCTTCGGAATTGCACACAATCTTTATTAGTGGGCCACACTGACACCCATGATAAATAAGCCACACCGCATCGCAGGCCGCTGCATGTGGAACAACCTTCAGAACAAAATGAGAGGATCATTTCACATGCCCCATAAGACCTCTGCCAGATGGCAGAATATAGTTGTCAGAAGCTAATGCGAAGGTAGAATTAAAGAGATAAATCTCTCAATGCTGCATCAAAGATGTTTCACACTTTACCTTAGAGGTACACAGTAGAACAGCAGTAGAGATTGCAGCATTCAAGGCTAAGAAGAATAGCAATTTTTATTCCTCAGAAATGTAGTTTTGTGAAGATGGACAATGGATTGCTATTTAGCATGCAAAAGAGATGGTCGTATTTCATAATTACAGAGCAAGTGTTTTACAGGTATTACACAAAGCACAGGGGAAATAGGAATGAGTTGGAGGGAAGATTAGGCTTTTGCTGCATTCACATTCATCCTATAAATGGGAACTTTCAAGTGTTTTCTCTGCTGTTATGACATAGCATCACCGTACAACCTGGAGAAACCTAAAACACAAACTTCCAGGGAGACAAAAAAACAATATTATATAATCTACAATATTGCAATATAATCTAAAAATAAATTTGTACAACTTGTCGACATCCTGTTAATTCAGTTAGGTCATTTTGCAGACGCTTTTATCCAAAGCAACTTACAATTACATGGAGCAAGTAGGGTTAGGCATCTTGCTCAAGGATGCTTACAGGTAGACCAACTCTGGGGTTTTGAGCACACAACCTTCTGGCTGGGAGTCCAACACCTACACTACCCTGGCCTCTACCCTGCCCGAATTCAAGGGGCCACAAGCAAATAACAATGATAAATACACTGCTTACGGCAGTTTGGTTGAGCAAAAGTCAGACAAATACAGCACATTCATATTTTTTCAGTCTCAGTTGTCACTAATCGCTTCTTAAAGAGTAGAGCCAGTTTATCTGTCAGTTCTCAAGAATTCACCCCATGTGTGCACATGAACCAGTCTGCAGCAACATAGAGGTTTTCTTGAGACTGGAAATGAACAAGTGCTAAGCTACCGTCATCCAGCCCCATGTGTAAAGCCATTAGAACTAAATGATGGCAATGACTTGATTGTAACTAAATGTACTTCCTTGACACAAACAAGCACAATTGTAAAAAAAAAAAAAGAAAAAGAAAAGAAAAAAATACTAACAAACAAGGTTGGCCAAGGACTGGCCACTATCTTATGGTCCTGTGATTTTCTGACATCCTGGTTGATTTACAGCAGCTAAAATTGGCCACAAGCTCCGCAGCGCGGAGTCAGGCGATAAAGTAACAACCGTATCTCATGGTGATACCAGACCCTGCAAATAAAGTGGATTCTTCTCTAAATCGGTAACTTATGGATCTAACTATAGACATTATGTCAAGCAGAGGCAAAGTGGCATTGTCATCCTTATACAAATATGCAGCCTACTAGAAGGGCAATGCTATGGGTGAGAAGAAATACTAAATGACAACACAGAAACAGGATGAGTCTCATTTGTAACCTGTAGAACCATACAGGCTGCAGTGGGAAAAACTGTTCTATCAAACTATTTTAACTCAAGGGCCAAGCTGCCTGTTAAGTAGCTAACAAAGTGTAGCTAAGTAGTGCTATTAGGGAAGTGCAGATTTCCACAGGGGCAGGGGCTCAAATGTAATAAATAATTCCATTATTACAATAATGAATTCTTATCATTACCCTGGTAAACATTGTCAACTGTGTGTGGTTAAAATTATGATTATGAGACTACTGATACAACCTACTGGTATATTATTTTTACCTTGATAGAATAAATGACAAAAAAAGCAACTTTGCTTAAGCAAGTAACTTTTAGAGGAAAATGAATACAACAGCATCTTTACAGGAAAATCCAATCAATATTAAATAGAAAACCCACTGTATCCCATCTGGACAGACTCTTACGGAACTATGATGAACTATATCTAAATTAAGTGACACACCTGTATCTCACTTTACTGTAAAGTCAGTAAAACTATTTGGCACCAGTACCTAGATTTCAATAACAAAAATAATTCATAACAGCTTGATCAAGGACAGAGAAGGAAAACGAAATGCCGATAAAATGATGAAGGTGAAAAAGAAGAAGAGGCACTGTAGGTGTTACATATAGCTACACTGTAGCTCGCTGAATAAAATTTTTAGTCTCACATTTTCAACTTTCTGTTGGGAACCATCTGTTTAAAGTTAGATTTTAGGCTAATTAGGTGTAGGCTTAATGTTGCGGCGGAAACGTAACAAACTTTGTTGTGGAGGTTACCAACACTTTCCCTGCTGCTAAATTTGAAGTGGCATAGGCTGTGTGAGCCCACAAAATGCTGCTAACAGCCAACTGCAATGACTAGGTTAGGCCGCAAGCTGGCGGGTTGCCTGTCTGTCGAGTGGGAAGCAAGACGCAACGCATTGCAACACCTTGGCTTCATTTACATATAGATGCATTTTGCAACTGCTTGTTGTGCCGGTTGTCATGTATATTTCCATTTAAATGCATTTTATTGAACAAAATATTTATTCAATTAATGTTGAGAGGGACACTTTTAATTAATTTGGGGAAAAGGGCGCCGTGACAAGCTATAAAACCACATAGTAGTACTGTTGGCCTGTGAAATAAAACAAAATAAAAAATAAGAATATATTCTGGTTTTCTTTGGCTTAATGAAGGCAACAGCAGAGTGCTAAGATGAGAATTGGGCGAAACTAAGAAAAAATAGAGCAAATATTTTTGGTGCGTGCGTGCGTGCGTGCGTGCGTGCGTGCGTGCGTGAGAGAGAGAGAGAGAGAGAGAGAGAGAGAGAGAGAGAGAGAGAGAGACAGATCTAACCCCTGGAGCTGAAGGGACAGGTTTGTTT
>JAOEHI010033301.1:0-22500 GCA_025447815.1 Percopsis transmontana | reverse complement strand
CTTCCAACACAAGTACTTTTATGTTTTAACACTATATTTGGGCACGCACACACACACACGTGAAAGCAGACACGAGTGTGCATTCCTTGTCGTGCATAATGCTCTGTGTATCTCCCACACACTTCATAAGCTTGACACAGTTGACTCTGATGCCCCTGTGATGCACATGCACACATCCAGCGGCCCACTGCTGTATCCTGTACCGCTTATACCCACTGTTAGCCACAGCAGCTGTACACTACTGCCTGCGCATGGGATTCCTCAGGCACCACTGCCCTCTGCTGGCCGGTAGACACCGCCTGCTTTACTGGGAGGACTGCATGCTCTGACTGCATGATGTAGCCATTATTTTCCTTTCAGTTTATGTTGTTTGTTGTCTTGACTAGAGCGCTGCAGAAGCTAAACAAATCAGCGGGTTTGTGTTGTAGCCTACATAAGGAGTAAACAGATGAAAAAAAAAACACACATGCAGGCACACACTGACAAACACATATTTTCCATTGACACACAAACCCAGATACACACTTCTGTTTCTGACTATCTCTCTCTCACTCTGCCTCATAGACACACACACACACACACACACACACACACAGCCTTGTTGATCCAGATAAGTGATACCCCCCAGTGTCTCAGTCAAAGTTATATATAGGTATTAGATTATAATCAGATGTTGCCCTAATGCAAACCAAATGGCAGGGAGTGGCTCAAAAGGTTAAACGATACACCAATATATCAGCTTTATTGATCTTCTGTGAGCGGAATCCGACATCATGCTTTAATCCTCGGGCTTGTAGGGCGCAAGTTAGCTTTTTCTTGGTGACATTTAGGATGTTTGCCAGTTAACTTAATGAAATGTAGGTGACCTTGTGTGGCCACTGTTGGGCTGGACCAGTAGTTAAAGCATTACTTTGGAAGGAACGCTAATGAACACCTATAAACAAACAGGGGCCATATTCCTTCCTCTGACAGAGAATAGAGAATAGCCTCTATTATTATTCTAGACATTTGTACACACACACACATTTTAATATATATATATATTAAAACAGACAATTCAAAGTGCATTTGGAGAGATAAAAATATAAAAGAACAGATACAGAATAAAGTTGACAAAGAATAAAATCATGTTTTGATGTTTATATTTGTTATTATATATTTATTATATTATAGTTATGTTTTAAATTGGATAAATATCATAAAATAAATTGTATATTTTTTTAGTGTATGTTTTTAAATACATTACAGTAGTACTGCTGTGCTACACCAATTTTAAATTTAATTAGTTATTCTCTTTTCTAAAATGTTTTGAAAGAGGGATCAGAGAAATTACTATGGTGAATGAAGGCTTGTCAGCTCTCTTTAAAGTCAGTCTCAACTTAAGTTCAAATGTGTTGTAAAATGTAGCAAAAGTTGAGAAAGAAGTTGCTGTGGAAAGTGTCACTGGGTGACCTGTATTGGGTTTCAACTCTCTATGATGCGTAATTGAATTAAAGAGGGAACTGCTTTAATAAGCACTTAAGAGTTCAGCCACTTCAGCAAGACACTACGCACAACTGTACAGGCTAAGTTTAAGACCTCTCAAACACATTAAATCATAGATTATTGTGTGTATTATGTACTGTAGCTGCGCTGTGTAATACTACCTGCCTTCTGAAAATTGCATTTCCCTGGTGCCGTGATGGAAGCCAAATTGGGAATAATTTATAAATGAGCTTATGTACATAATAGGGGCTGTGGCTTCTTGATCTTTTAACTTGACCCGCCCCTGTAAAAGAGAGAGACAAGAGACAAGACTCAGATCAGCCTCCTCCCGTGGTAATAAATGCCTAACAAACTCCTTCATCACTGACCACACACACACCTACACACACACACACACACACACACCTATGACTGCGAAGGCCAACAGAGAGCTACTGTTACACAACAAAACTGTATGTACGACACACAAAGGCCAGGACCAAATGGCAGTGAGGTTTACTAACTGTCAGAGATGCATAGAGAGAGTCGTACTAGAAATGTCGTACTATAGTCTGACGGCATGTAACAATCCACATAGCAGCCCTAAATATGTTTATTAATGTGTTTATTTTGTCAGGGACCATCTATAAATACATTAATCTCAATAAAAGAGAGATGCTGCTTTGCACCAGATTTAACTATGAGCTAATTTCCTTCTGTACATGATGGGGGAAAAAAGTGTGCGTATGTCTGCGTGCGTGCGTACACTTGTTTGTGTGTGTGTGTGTGTGCGGGGGGGTGTTCATGACAGGCAACCTTGTTTGGTCTTTCACTTTGACAGCTCAAACCAAAACAACAGAATCATTGGGTGCATGATTTAGATCAGATCTCTTCCCCCCCCCCCTTTCTCTCTCTCTCTCTCTTTTGCTCACTCGCTCCCTGGCCTTGGGACATCTGGATCCACTGGAGGTGGTCAGGGGGAGAAGGGTTTAGGCAGAGAGGGGGGCTGCGAGTGACAAGTGCTAGCAGAGCAGTGTGGATGGAGGGAGGGGGGTGCATGGTGGGTTGACAACAGTCAGCCAGCTTTGGCAAGAAGCTACAACACATCCTTGGAGGGGAAGATGACAGATTAGTACAGCACCCCAAAATGAGCAAATTAGCAGCCATTTGGCTTGTGAACCGGCCTGCATTGACTTTTAACTATCCTAGTTCCCATATGTACATATTCACTGTCAAAAATATGTCAGTATTTTTAGGGTTATGCTAGTCTCCTCTGTATAACTCTTTTAGAGCTGGGTTGAATTTGCTTGCTAATGCCACAATCATTTCATCCGTTTCAACTAAATTAACCTTGATGTCACCAAACTGAGCAAGTCGATGCATTTTATGGTATTGAGTGCCCTCCAGTGCCCGAATACGGTACTACATCTCTGGCAGTGGGTTCAATGGTGTTTGTGTTTCCCCCAGCTGAGTTCGTCACGCCCAGAGCCATCCTGACCGGCCATGACTGTGAGGTCACGTGTGCCAGTGTGTGTGCCGAGCTGGGCCTCGTCATCAGTGGCAGCAAGGGTAAGAGTGTTGTGCCTTGTCTGCCTGCGTTGTTTCTACGTATGGAGACTAACCGACGAGCGGCTACAAATTGGCCTTAGTTGACTTTGCTGTTTTGTTGTCCAGAGGGTCCTTGTCTGATCCATTCCATGAATGGGGACCTGCTGCGAGCACTGGAGGGCCCGGAAGGCTGTGTGCGGCCCCGCCTCATCCAATCCTCCACTGAGGGCCACTGCATGATCTACTATGACAAGGGGAAGTTTTGTCTTTTCAGCATCAATGGCAAGCTGTTGGGACACATAGAGGTGGACGACAACATCAAGGTAACTGTGTGTGTGTTGTGTGCACTCATTGATTAAAGACTTGCTTAGCGGTAAAGGTCGGGGTGCCTCTGGGCATACTGTGAGGCCCGTTCGCTTTTTCACTTTTTCCCCCTTACACACACACACACACACACATATATACAACAGAGGAAATTCTCCCTTTGATCCAAAACCCTGGTTGTCAGGATAAATAGATTTTTCCCACATTGCCAGAGAACATTCCAGAGAGGTGGTCAGTCCTGGACACCCAGCCCATTAACTACCCTCGAGCGCTAGACGACACATTCCCCATTTCCCGCATTTCCTCCCTCGCGGCTAGGGTGACACAAGATGGTGGCTGCTGCCTCCAGTTTCTCTGTCCTCTGTTTCCGGCCGTGCCTGGGAAATGTAACCTGGCTCTGACAGACTGCCGCACACCTGCTTCCTATTTGGAAACCTCTCTGGCCTTTGGTCCTAATGTGCCATCCAGCCTTCCACCACAAAACCGCAGATGGAACTATAAGACTGATTAATGAGCGCACAAGCACAGTCTTGAACAGCTCTCTACTGATTGTGTTCATTAATATCACTGAGAAAATATTTAGTATTTAGTTTACAGGGCTCAGAATGTCTCCGGGAAACTCTAACGACGTTTCTGCAGACGTAAATAGTTGCTGTTCCAGGAGTCCGGTCTTCGGATGTGAAGCTGGCCTGGCCTTGGGAACAATACAGGCCTCTTCTGGCCTCGCCAACCTCGCCTCTGCTCTTGTAAATTCTTGACATGTCAGGCGGCATTAGGAAATCCTAACATCTTGGAGTGAAGCTGTGAGAGACTGAGCCCCCCCCCCAACCCCCAACCTCGCAGTCGGCGATTCTGACGTGTTACAGTATTTAGTGCATTTCTGTAGGCACCAGAATCAATCTTCAGCGCGCTCTGAGCCCCAGCACAGTATGAGGCCAGGATAAATAAGTGTTTGTTCTGGCCCATGATATCACTTGAAGAGAGTCTGTATATCTGTGTGTGTGTGTGTGTGGTGAATGTATATAAAGGACTGGTTTTAGAGGTTAAAATGACTAGGCTAAGGCTAATGGTCGTCATCCTGTCTAATAGGAGAATCAAGTGACAGCAGCCATGCTGAATGGATTACAGTCTTTTGAGTCCTAATACAACTCAGGCTGTGTAACCACTCCAGAAGATATTTTTTTCACTGTCTGCGTCTATGTAATAGGGAGAATTAACAGCACCATAAATTACAATTTTACCTTTCCCAGGCACAGAATCTATACCATACCCCATAAGAAGTAAAAAAAAAAAAAAAGGGCATTTAAAGTACATGTGTTTCTGCTGGAGTCATTTTTTGTAGTCATCCGAGCCACTGCGGCCATCTTAGCTCCCACTGAGTCCTCAGCCATCTTGTTTCACTGCCCAGTGACAGAGGGTTGATTTAGTGTCTGTCTGCAGCCTCCTACCTGAGTTGTCTGCAAGCTCTCCAGCCCCCCCGCTGGATTTCAGTGGGGTCACGGACTCCTGTACTACATAGTTAGTACTTAGATGTAGCAACAAATGATTTCCAAAACCGCAGCTTGTATTCTGCAGATTAGTGAGATCATTATTTCAGTTTGCAGCTGTCTTGAGGTGCAGTTCCCCTCCCCCTCTAGGGAAGTTAGTAGAGGTATATTTGCTGTAATTGACATAATTCAGGACAATCTTTATCATTATTGTCAGATTAACTAGAATTACAACAAGAACCAATCAGCGCACACAGAAACGGTCGTCTGACCAAGCAAATCACAGCATGTTGCTCTGCGCCGTTTTTTTTGCTCTTCTCCCTTCCCAGCCATCTTGGATGGCGATCTAACACATCGCTCCAGTTGGACTGATACTTCAGCCCCGGTGCCTGTGTGTGTCTTCAGGCTTTGTGCATGCTGGCATCTGAGCAATGCCAATGAGAACCAGAGCTCAAGTTAAATCTAGATCTTCCATGAACGTCTGCGTTACACACACAGTTTGCTTAATTTAGCCTGTCAAGTCCACTTTTTACTGTTGTAGGCATTATTTACTGTTGTTTTGTTTTTTTTAACTTCATCTGCCTTTTTCCATTTAAAATGATCCTAATTGGATTCACATGGCAGTGATGATTGAAGTGTCTCTCATTAAATCATTTCAAGGCAGCTGCAGCTGAAAGACAACCGCCTACGGTGTCATAAAACCGCAAACTAGAATAGCTCTAAATCTGTGTCGCCCGCTGGCTTTAGAAGTCACTCTCTGCCTCGTCATTTCATCATCGGCATGGTTACTCTCTGATTGATGCTCAAGAATGTCTCCGTTGCTCCCAGTGTGTGTACTGTGTGCTTAGCACACACCAACACATGGCTTGATTTGTGTATCCCCTGATCCCCAGGGGGACCCATTCCCCCCTCCCCCTGCAAGAGTCTGCAGGAAAAGCAGATGAGATGAGTAAATCTCGCAGCGGGGAGCCATCTTTGTTGATAGTCAGGGTCTGTATGTAGAAAGCCGCTGAGGATATAGACTCATCTGGGGACCTCTGCTCACGTCACGTGACTACGCGTAATGTGCTACACTGCTCTCAGATTCCCACTCCTATTAATTCTTGTTCCAAGGCTCTGCAGCAGTACAGTAGCCAAATCCAACTACTACTGTACTGTATATAACATATAATTATGTATGCCTGATGCCTAGTCGCATGTTTCCTCTTGATTCACAACCGTCCCGGTTCCTCTTCTTCAGCCTCTGCAGAGACTTTCCCCTAGAAGACCAGATTGGACACTCTCCAGTATTTGGCTGGAGAGTTAACTACCAGCTCATTTATTTCTCTTCATTCTCCCTTTCCCAGGCCATGTTGCTGAGTCGCGATGGCCAGTACCTGCTGACAGGGGGCGATGGAGGGGTGGTGTCTGTCTGGCAGGTCCACAATCTCAAACAGCTGTTCACCTACCCAGGCTGTGACGCAGGCATCCGCTCCATGGCCATGTCCTATGACCAAAGGTAACACACACTACAGTACTACTGCTACTAATATTATTAATAGTAATAACTATTAATTCAGGTTTGTAAAATAAATGTAAGCATACAAATCAAGTGACAATTTTATTAAATAGTTTATTTCACACTTATAGCACCCCCAGAACCCTACATTTCAATCCCAGCTCACTGTTTACGTTTGAAATACACACTTGTGGCTGCAGGAGGAGGGGTAGAGATCATGTGAAAGATGTGAATTTCAGGACAGAAACTCAACTCAACTTTGTAATACTGATACTGCAGCATCTCTCTCTCAATGCTGTGCACTCCTGCACTCAGACCAGTGGGAATGCTAAGCTCTCAACTTTATTTGAATGAAAACAGAGTTGAATGGTTAAGACATGAAAAATGATGGCCTGGTAACACACACACACAATACCTTGTCATGCCCTTTCCAACCTCTCTAAGGTGTGTTATCACTGGCATGGCGTCTGGCAGTATTGTGCTGTTCTACAATGACTTCAACCGATGGCACCACGAGTACCAGACCAGATACTGAACCAACACCACCAGCAGCAGCAGCCAGACCTAATGGGACTGTTGGAAGACACACTACTCCGTCCATATCCTGATGTCCTGAATGTATCTCACTGAAAGAAGGAAAATAACTGTCCGTTATATCCAAATCTACTATTTTTAAAAAAAGAAGGGCATTGCTATACTTTTGTAGATCATATAGAAATTTTCATATAATATCAATAATTGGGTGGGGGTTATATACTGTATGGTTAAAATCAAATCTATTTTTAGCTGTAAGAATCTATTTTCATCTGTGCTGGAGGAAAATATAGATTTGTGTGGCGCTAACTAGAACCGGATCTGTTGGCATTTGTGTTGTTTAGGGTGAGTGTTTTTTTTTCTTTCCAATAGGTGTGAGGATTTAGGGGATAAATATGAAGTTGTCTTAAAATTTTAATATGCTTTTTGCCATTGTGGCAACGCATCAGATATGAAGTTAATTCAGCAAGCGACGAGTCCTTATTAATGGACAAAAGATTATGGGAAGAAGGTTATACAGTATATAAATATATATATATATATATATATATATACACACACACTATTTAAGCATAGCCCTCTGTACCTCTGCTTGCTGAGATTGCCTTTCCATGCATGACTCATACCCGAAATATGACAAATAATTTCACCCTCTAATGTATGTCCATGTGTCATCAGTAAACATTTAGTAGAATACAGGAGACCCATATCAAGGATTACGTAGAAATTCTATTGAAATGTTTTTGTTACTTTACTAAATGACTGAATATGCAAACAAGTGACCTACTATCCACCATCGAAAAGGGTGTTGGTCTGGATTAGGGGGCAATTGTTTTCGTTTCATATCTGGTAGCGTTATCTTTTCGCAGCTGTGCATCATTTCACACACACATCATGCTACTAACTTCTAAGTCCTCTTTGAGTCGTCTGTCTCCAAAGCAGCTTGTAGCAAAGAGATGTGCAATGAAGGGTAGGACTTCCTCCGTTTCAGGCCGGTTGTGATTACAGAATACAATTTGAATCTTCTTATATTCAATGCCAGCAATTGAACACATACCCCATTACACTCTCAAATATTTAAAATAATTGTCCTCCCCTAATTTCTAGGAAACATTTCTGATAGTGTGGTTTGAGTCTAAAAATTGGAAGAAGTTCTGTATCCATTTGGAGTGTTTTTGACGTGTGGAGTTCTGAAAATAAAATTGCATTTTCTAACATGACTTGTATGGTCTTGCAGTGAATACACATTTTACAATTTGTTGCTCCCTCCAGTGGTGATTTCTACCATTACAATTAGGTAATTTAACAAGTTTATCCTATCCTATCCAAAGCCATTTTCAAATATTTTGGAGCAGGTAGGGTTAGGCATCTTAATCAAGGATGCTTACATGTAGACTGGCCATATTTGGGATTGAACCCAGCCCTTTTCCTCTTGGTGTAAACTGCCATAACCACAGGGCTATGAATCATATCATCCACATGAAATACCAACGCAAACATTCAACTGACGTCTTTTATTGCATTTCATTTTATTTTATAATCCTAGTTCAAAATGCCGGGATGTTAAAGCAGCCACTATGCCTAACTAAAATTGTTGCTCCAACTTGACATTTAATCTACCTGTTCAAAAACTGTCTCCATATAAATTCCCAATTACAAACTGCAATGAAAAAGCACAATGAAGGTTTTGACTAAATGTACATTAAAAGAAGCTAACGTCACATCAGACTAACTTGACTGTACATGTGATGGTTTAGACTTTAAAAGGGGGTCAAGAAGAGGGATTACTTCAGCAGCTGAAGGACTTCAAACAAATATAAATATGGACAAATCCACTTAAAGGTTTACAATTATTACAAATAAATTATCAAGGGTCCCCATTTCATTCCAACCTGGTTTTGATAAAGGCAAGCTACTTAGTGGTTTCCTAGTGGTTAGGCACATAGGCTACCAGTCATCGAGAACATTCATCATCATAAATCCAGCAGATCAACTGTGTGGGGGCTTTGTGGAGGGATGATGTTGGCTAATACCATGCAGGCTATGGTCAGAGACAAAGATTGGAATCCATAACGTACACAATCATTTCTCTTCAGCGTTGCTAGCATGTAAGTGAAGATATCAAACTGCCGTTCATGAGAAACAGTAATTCTTTGATGCCGTTTGCGTTACTAATTTGATGTTTATGTGCTGTGTAGGACTACAAGGGGGTAGTGGCAAGGTTGATTGAAGACAAGTAGTCTCAGGCTAACAATATTATGCATTTACACCGTTGACAACACAAGTAAAGTCTAGTTAAACAGGCTATGGAGGTTGCTGTTGACAATACTAGTCTGTAAATACCCAACCCTTTTAAGGCTGCTAGAAGAAAATGTTTGAACTACTGAAATACTTGTATCATGGACTTAGTTTTCATCTGTAAAAGAGAGCTGAAAGAAAGAGGCGCGTGTATGCGTGCACGATTATTTACAACACAGAGCCAGAGGCAGTCCTAATGAGATCATAAATAAAGAATAAATTCACAACAACACGATACAGTCTGCACGGCCTTCAGAAGACAAGTACTCCGAACACACAGTCCCTCTCTCACACCTCCATGAATAAATACAAACATATTTACAATTCACCAAATAAACAAACCAACTTTTACTCTCAGACAGCGCGAGACACTACTGGCTCAGGTACAGGTACAGTTACAAAAAAATAAAAATAATACATTGTGGAAAGGTGGCGCTGTAGGCTCCACATTTCTATTGACCCTTAAAGTCACCATGAAAGTGTAAATTTAGCTGTTCTGACTACTTGTTAGGGGAAATACTGATGACTCATCTTTGCAGTCGATCAGAGGTGTACACTAATTTTAACATCCAATGATGTTTACATCTGGCGGGGGTGGGTTGTGTGGGCAACGCATCATGAACACAACTAATGTAGAATCAATCAATCCCCCTCCACACGTCCCGCCCCCTAACTTCCTGTTTCAAGAGTATATGCACAGCAAGCCATTTCATGAGGACTTTTAAGTCGTACATGTATTGAGATGAATGAGAAATGTGGCTGAGTTTAAGGTCTACAGAGGAGGTGTAAAGTAGCTAGGCTACTAAACACCTTCCAGCACAGAAGACTGTGTATGCATTAGAATCAGCGGTTACTGGCCAGGTGAAGGGGGCGGAGGGGGCAGATGGGTTGGAGAGGGCGGGGGGCTGGGTGTAGCTGGAGGAGAGGGGAAAGCGAGAGGTGGGAGAAGGGAGGATGGAGAAGAGGAGGCCTCATCAACAGGAGCAGAGTTAGCAGCTTGTTCAGCAGGAGAGGAGTGAGAGAGGAACGACTCGTTCGTAGGAGAGGAGGGAGAGGAGGGGGAGGAGGAAGTGGGAGTTTTAACAGGGGAGAGTGAAGCAGGTTTTGTGGGAGAAGAGAGAGAAGGAGGCACTGGTTTGATAGGGGAAGAGGGTAGGGAGGAAGGAGACGCTGGTTTAGGAGGAGACAGGACCGGCGTGGTGGGAGAGGAAGGTGAGGGACAGGACACGGGGGTGGTGGGGGCGGTGCGCGGCGTGCAGGTGAAGAGGGCAGGCGGGGCGGAGGGCGAGGGGGTTTCGGCTTGGTAAGGAGGAGAGGAGCGGGGCCGGGCGGGGAGGGAGGGGGACGCAGGGTGGGATGTGGCCTCTGAAGGGGAGGAGGCAGGCACAGAGGGGATGGGGAAGGCCTGGGCGGAGGCGGAGGGAGAAGGAAAGAAATGGAGAGAACCGACGGGAGCGGCTGGAGACAGGCTCTGGGAGGTGGAGGAGGCGTCCGTCACGCCAGACCTCGAGCTGCTGGGGGAATGGAGAGGAGGGGCCCGGCTGGGGGAGGCCAGGTTGGTGGGTTTGGGTAGTTTGCTGGGCGATGACTTTTTGGGCCCCGACTTGGTGGGCGAGGCCGGTTGGACGTCATTTCCGGGTGGCTCCAATTGTTGCCCCTGGCAACGGCGGCTGGTGAGCTGGATATCCACCTTATCTAGAGCCGTGTTCTAGTAAGGGGAAGCAAAGCCAGTGTCAGTGTGACACTCAACACAGAAAACAATATCAGCAATGTCAGAAAAACTGTGGGTCAATCTATGATGAAGAAAGAACGTTTCTGAATTATCTTTGATAATGTGCTGGATTAGCCTACATTCATCATCCTACTGTTTTCTTTGGTAAATATTTGTCTAGTCCACGGTGAAGGTCAAGGGATTCAAACGTCCACTTAATGGACCAGCAATGTTTAATTTTCATCACTGTGGTTTTGTTACTTACTAAGTGCTATGAATGAGCAACATAGAAGATGAAACAAGCCAATGGAAGTGGACATAAATAACTGGCAGATGGGTTGACGGGTACAAATCGTGCCGTATGCTTCACACAGTAGACTGACCCAGTCAGAAAGCAAATCTATGCTCGTTGCAGAAGGGAAAATGAGAAAGACAAAACTTTGACTCGTTCATTCTTACAACGGGTGGTATACGTACTGTAGTTATACGACCGGTACATTTGCCGTTTCTCATTTGCCCTTGTGCCGAATCTCAGCAGCAGCAAACTAAGGAGGCGTAGCGTTAAGTGTTAGTACATACCATTGCCTTGGAGCTAATTCAGAGGGTGGCAATGCACGCGTGTTGGAGGGGGAGAAGGGAGAAGCAAAGAGGGACAGAAACTAGTCTTACTCACAGCTTCACACACAAATTAACGTCAACACAAAAAAGGTGCTGTTCCAGCCCAGCGCTCAGCGATAAACAGATCCCAGGTAGGTTGAACTATGCGTCTGTAAGGACTGAGGTGGAACAAACATCAAAGACTATAGTGACCAATACATGTGTATACTACATGAACAGTCACTCATAGTGGTAGGGGTTCATATGCTTATGAAGCAGGTTTTGTGATGGAATCCTACATCCAAGGCAATAAAGGCACTTCCCTTTGCATCAATCTCTGTCCATTAAAAATAACAATAGTGGCATTCATTCAATGCAGTGACAAAAGTAGTTCTCTCCACAAGGTGGCGACAGAGGACCACAAACCATGAATATCACTGATGCATGATTTTACTAAAAGGGGGTAAAAATATGCATCAAGTGCATGGTACATTAGAGTCGGTGAGCAAGTGTACGACAGAGAAGGAGGCAAATGAAGCTAATCTAGCATTGGCGGTGAATCAGCACAGCAAACATGCCCATTAACCTCACAAAAGACAATGGGATGTTGTACAAACGCGCTTCGCCATAGAACATCCCATTACAGTTAATTCATCGACATCGTGTACATGGGAGAGAGAAGTGAGAAAGAATGAATAGACGGACATGAGAAGGTTATAAAGACAAGGCGTATCCCAAAAGACTGTTGGATGGGAAACTGCTGTAGAGAGTAATAGCCAAGCTCACACCAGTTATTAGGATCAGATATTATAAAAATAGGTGGCCGGGGATGGGGTCAGATGGCATTGACAGAGGGAAACAAGAAGAGAGGGTGGGAAATCTCTCTCCCCCCCCCCCCCAAAAAAGGAGGCAACAAAGAAGAGATTGGGGCGTGACAGAAAAAGACGGGGGGGGGAGGGACATGAAGCGTGTACCCAGCGCTCGGCTCCGGGCGTCCCCTGTGGTCCTGGGTCGGGCGTGAGGGAAAGATGAGGAGGAGGACAGGGGAGGAGGACAGGGGAGGAGAAGGAGGAGGAGGAGGAGGAGGAGGACAAGAGGGCGAAGGCCAGGGCGTCTACACCTCAAACTGTCAAATAAGATTTACATCAGAGTGAGGCTCCTCCTGGTGCCGGAAATCACACCAGATTTCACATCAAAGCAGCCCTGGGACGGCCCTATTTCTGTTCTGCTTGGGAGGGGGAGTTCACATTAAACTAGATCCGATTTTTATAGAGGAAGTCCATTTACACTACTGAATGTCCTGCCTCACTTTTGGGAAGTTAATATCTTTAGTGATGTTCACAGTAATGAAAATTAATATCAACTGTAAACACCATTAAGAATGGATATTCTCTTAAAAAGATAATAAAACTAGATTTGAAATAATAATAATTAAAGGAGTATCATAGCATTATAGCCCGCTTGGAGGGCCACTGGTGTAGAGAGAGACGAATTGTGACTAGGGGGTGACAACAGAAAGCCTTTGAAAGAGCAGCCCGACAGCGGACTTGATAAGAGTCCCAGGTCAATCCTCTGCTGGCTGCCTGGCTGTTTCTAATCATCTCCCCCTCAAATCCTGACTGACACTAACACAGCAGACATAGTGGTCTAGCTGGATCATCTTCCTGGACATTTTCACGTAGCTAAATGATGGTGCGGGGGGGGGAAACAAGGAATGAGGTCAGAATGAGGACATCGTTGACCTGCTCTCTCTCTGTGTGTGTGTGTGTGTGTGTGTGTGTGTGTGTGTGTGTGTGTGTGTGTGTCTGTGTAGGATTTATTGAGACCATTTCACTCTTCCATATTTGGGTCATTTAGTCCAAAAGCAGTGAAATAAGTTTCGGCATGTTTGGAACAGGGCCTGGCAGATTCATCTCCCAACCGACATGAAATCATTGCATATTGGGAAGTCACCGCAGCTGACAAATCGTGTAATGACCAAAATACATGGTAGACGGTAGAGAGCGCGCGTGTATGAAGATACAGCAGCGATGGCGATGATGAATATGGATCAAATCCATAGGCTAAAACATGGATTATGTGCGTTTCCTGTGCTTTTTGGTGTCGTGCGTGGCTGCTTACCATGATGACAGACACGCCAGCTGTGGTGTTGCCGTGCTTTGGTGCTGTGTTAAAGTGCGTCTTCAGTTTACCTGTCACCTCCGTCTTCATGTTGTTCTCCATGGCTGCGTCCGCCTGCACACATAAACATTGTATTGGTGTCATACAGATTGACACAGGTACAGTGAGCCCAGCTAACAATCTGAACAAGCTCACACTTGTACTGTAGCCTCACTGGCCTCACACACACACACACACACACACACACACACACACAGTTACCGTGACCCAAGGGTGGGACAGGATGTCCTGTGCTGTGTAACGAGCCTCAACGTTGACCTGCAGCATCTCGCCAATCAACTCCTGAAACATCACACACACACACACACACGAGTTTAGGATGGGATCACACCTAACGGCCGATCCATCCTATAAACCTTGTCATTAGGACGTCATGCTGACATATCACGCACAATGAGAATACCCAGGCAACCACGAGGCCTTCTTGACACAATTACAATGAGGCCATTCTTTCATCCAAAGCGACAGTGAGTACAGTTCTACGTATTACAAGGAGCAGGTAGGGGTTAGGCATCTTGCTCAAGGATGCTTACAGGAAGGCCATCCCTGACACTGGAAGCACACTGCTAGAATGACTAAACTGTATTTGTTATGTGCTTATGTCATTGTGTCTTTTGGAGGGCATTGTATGAGGCAGAGCGCTCAAAGGAGAATTTGATTTTACCAGTGTCGACTTGCTTCCACATATTGTACACACACACACACACACACACACACACACGTACTGGTAACTCACAGTCACACATTATATTTACACCTCTCCACCTACACAGTTAGAGATGTTAACTTGCTTACAGAGCGTTTCCACGCTGTGATATCTCCAACAATGCCCTTGTGGAAAAGTCCCAGCAGAGCAGCGATAGCAGCTGATTTAATTAGTGGCTTGGTCTGACATGGTAACCGTGGGCTGTCACCGGTATACGTGACACTAATTTAGTAGGTTGGGGTAGCTGGGCGCCCTTCACCAGAAAGTAGCCATTAGGTGTATGGGGTTAGACAGTGTGTGCGTGTGTGTGTGTGTGTACCTCTTAGCAAGGCAGACATGTATGTGTATGACGTTTGTTCCAACCTTGACTTTATCGGTGATGTTGTCCCAGTACGGACTGGGAAACTCGAGCCGTCCCACCAAGATCTGGTCAAACAAGTCTTCCTGCAGGTTGGTCTCACTGGACAGACGCAAGCAGAACATGTGTGACCCTAACCCTAACACCACAGGAGGGAACAGCACCCCCCAGAACCCTACGGGTCTACCCCTGTCCATGTGGATGCTGACTGTGGGGAGGAGTAAAAAGGAGTGCCAGCCACAGAGCATTCAGGTGTAGGAAGCACTCTGGGAGTTTCAAACCAAAACAACAACGTTTTTGTAGCGCCGTTTTAAACCACAAGGGTTATTCTGGATAAAAATTGCGCTGTTTATTGTTTCCAGACAATTGTTTCCACCTCTGCTCACTGAGGTTTCAGGTTTTAAGGCGGACAATTTTCATCAGTAAACGCAATCACCAGCAGCCTGTTTATCTATGCGAGATCACGTTTATGATAATAAGCAGGTATAAAAACCAAATCATCTGCTCCGTATTTGCATCTGATGAATATGTATTGATGAATAACGAGCAGTCAGTCACACGGTGGGGGTTGTTATTACAGAGGATGCACAGTTGAGTTCATCATGTATGACTTTAAATGGTCATTTTGTCATTTGATACACAACAGCGGTGACCAGAGAGCAGAAGGTAGATAATGTGGTTTATGTGAGCTTATTGAGCTTGACTGAAGAATATAAACTGACCTTCTGAAGGGAGGGAAGCCACACAGAAGAATGTAGGTGATAACACCAGCCGCCCAGATATCCACCTTCAGGCCATACCTACAGTATGGAGACCCAGCGGAGGCATCAGATGGAGGGGAAAATAATTTGAAATGTTGGTGGAACAAGTTGTTCAGAAACGTAACCTTTTTTTATACCCAAATGTACCAAAATCTACTGCAGGTCAAATTACTCATGATAGCTAGTAAAGAAGGGTCCAATGCCATTAACTACACAATGTTTAGAAACGGTATCCAAAACACACAAAAAAACACCTTAAATTAAAGCTATCCTGAAACGTATTGAAAGGTGGTAAAAGGGCGTGTCAAACTAGCATATTGAATTACTACAGTATTGGCTTCCACAGAGCAATTTAAACACGGCTGCAACATTAAACATTTATAATTACTACTACCACCACCACCACCAGTTGTGTTGCTACGGAAACAGTATACCGGCGGTAGTGTTGTTACGTTAAACGTGATGAAATGCGCTCATCACCAACAAACGCATCAAACTTACCCAGACTCGGCAATGATTTCGGGGGCCACATAGGTGGGAGTTCCACACACAGTGTACAGGGGTCCCTCAACCACCGTGGCCAGGCCAAAGTCCCCTAGCTTCAGAGATATGGTGCCATCGGGGTACTCAAACACCTGAAAGGGAGATACACAGGTCAATGCGAGCAGTGACGGCGTTTACGCAAATATTTGGATCACGTATTCGTATTGCCCAAGTCCGTGTGTGCTGCATCTGTTTTGTAAAGCATGTCTACGATATATACTGTACCTACCAGCAAGTTTTCTGGTTTGATGTCTCTGTGGACGATGCTCATACCGTGCAGGTACTTCAGCGCTCCTGCCAGGTTGTACACCATGACACTGGCGTCCTTCTCCGTGTATTTGGCAGACGAAGTGATGGCGTCGAATAGATCCCCTCCCTGCCGGCAACATTAGAACGGCTGGGTTAACTTCGGCCCCGCACATAGGAGCAGGTTGACCTTGGACAACCTTGGCGTGTGGAGGTCCATGTGCTACATTAGCCCTACTAGCGCGTGTGCTGTGGCGCTTGTACCTTGACCAGCTCCATAACCAGGTAGAGCTCGGACGGAGTGTCCACCTCCTCTACCAACATGATGATGTTTGGATGTTTCACCCTCCGCAGCACGGCCACCTCGCTCTCAATCAGGTGCTCCTGGACACACGCACACGCATGTTATCGACGGGCACTTTTGTACACGAGCTGCACACAAAAAAAGGCTACGGGGGCTAATTGCGAAAAACATTGTTGTCGAGTGGATTTGAATTGGTGCTCGCACTGGGCATCACTGTGTGCGGACCACGGGAGATAATTTGATGGCTTTAAATGAATAAAACATTGCCAGCATAATCCCGTTCTTTGGGATAAAAAGGATCTGAGACGGAGGCAAAACACACTATGTCCTGAGTGGGTGTTAATAATGCACAGTGGAACATTTTAACCCTGAGAGAGAGAGAGAGAGAGAGAGAGAGAGAGAGAGAGAGAGAGAGAGAGAGAGAGAGAGAGAGAGAGAGAGAGAGAGACCTTTCCGCTGCACTTGGCCTTATCAATGATCTTCAGTGCGTACTCTTTCCCAGTGGCCCTGCGGATAGGAGCAGAATTAGTAACCATTAGGAGCTATGTGCAGCGTCTATTTCAAATGAACTGCTCGCTGGAGGGGATGGTGTGTTGAACGCACCAGAATATTTACACTTTTCGAAGACAGAGGGATGCCACACATACAGTACAGGTAGAATATGAGAGCATACAAACACGACAGGCCTCTTTTTATTGTAAAAGACTTTTCCTGCCTCTAAACACGACATTATGCTGATTCAGGCCTGTGATTTAAATTCACCACCTTTTCAGCAATGTTCTTAAAAAGGTGCTAAATTGAAATGATGCGCACACACTTCTTGTCATCATGCCCTAAAACCCTCATAAAGACGTTACCATGTTACTATACTAACATTACTCACAAGAATTATTGATTATATAATGAAATAAATCTCACCAACCTCTCTACACAGTCCTTGACTACTGCAAAATTGCCGTCACCAATGACCTTTCCGACCTTGTACTTGTCCAGGATGGCAGAGGAAGGCACACAGCGGTTGCCGTTAACTGTTAAGGAAAGCCATTGGTTACAACAGGACACCAATCAGGCTAGCTAGATAGGTAGATAGCTAGCTAGCTAAAAACCATACTTTCTCCCAACTCAATCATGGGGCTGGCTTGGTAGAGTAAAGCCGTTTACTGAGAGAAGCGTGACATGATGTGGTTTTACTTTAGTGTGTTGCGTTAAGCGCCTGTTTGCGAGACAGCAGTCGCAAGCACACAGAGCAGCTACTTAATGTCTACACACAACCCAACCCAAGGGCATTTAGATAAATCGGTGCGCACACAGCACTGGGGATACTTCACACACATCCTCCACGCCGCAGTGCAGGCACCAGGGCTGCCCATTGTGTTGTCATGGAAGCAAATTCTATAATCTGTCCCAGGTGCGTGGGAAAAGGGATGCCTAGGCAAAATGTGCGATCTGAAAAACGTGTGACAGCTAATGTCAGGCCCACGTGGCGCTTCTGCGGACACGAGACGTGGCAGAAAGCCGGTGCGGGAGGGGAAGAGACGAGGGACACATACCCTCAGGGCTCAGGCGATTGGTCGCTTCCTGGTGGTTGCTGGAGGATCCGTTGAGATCGGTAGCAGACATGTGGTGGGAAGCAGGGATCTGGAGGAGGAAGGAGGAGGGGCACGACAAGTTTCCATGACAACCTGAGGCAGATACTGACTGTACATATGTGCCTGCTGAACATTCCGTTTCAGTGTAGCTTTGTGTTGTTTTGTTTTTTTACATTACTAACTTGATAGGCTAGCTGACTAGCAGTGGGAGCATATGTCAGACGATTGGTTACAATCAAGAAATTATGTCCCACCTGGGACCAAGTCTGCCTTTTTGAGGTCCCTTCCGACAACACTACTGACCACACAACTGAAATTAGGGAATTGTATTATTACATAGTACAATAGTTCTCAACTATATATTGACTATATATTTTTGATTGTAAATGTGGTACGGTCCACTGTAGCTGTAAGGCATAATGCTTATATAACCCTTCTGGATAACCCACACATGTGCACTTATCCACATCTACAAATAGGTGTTTGAATGCATTCATATAACTGAAAAGAGCTTGGCCTAAAACAAGCATTACCCTCAGAATGTACAAGGTGTCAAGATATAAATTGCAACAGATCTTCTGCTCATAAGCCACTTATCTGTGCATAGAAAACCATTATAGCTGGAAAATAATAAATCATATGTGTGTGGACAGGGTCTTTGGTACAAACACAGCTGTGGCCATTCAGATTCTCATGGCTGCAATTTGAAGTGTTATGACAGGTCTACTTTAAAATATTTGCCCTCCTCCAGCACCAAATAAGCCAAGTGATCTTTTCCATTATGTAGCAGATTCCTTCTGGATTTACTGTGCTGTAAGTCCTGGACGATGCTTCATGCAGTACAAACGCAGGTGGGGATCTATTATTTAGTCTAAAAGGATACACCTCTGGGTCAGGGTGGTAAATGGGACTGCTTGATATTCTCGTATTTCATCTGCAGACATAGAGTAGGAATGCTTTTTCTTCTAATGAATCACTGGTATTCACCAGGCCGAACCACTTTCTTGACTGTGAAAAGTGGAACATAATGTACTACACTGTGGTTCTTAAGGTGGATTTGACTAAACCATTCCTGCCGTTATGTTGTAGTTATTTATTGTGTTTCCTAGTGGTAAACTGGGTTCTACATTCTTCATATTTGTCTTTTTAAGTAATAAAAACAAATCAACAGAGAGTGTAACTCTCTGGAATCTTGCCAGCTGGAGAAGTTAGACTGTACTTTGGGGACTGACAAGAAGCTTAGGCCCCAGTCAATTAATCAGATTACTATCTGAAACTTTACCTAAAATACACCATTGACCTTAAACATTCCCAAAAAAGTCCTACATGTCTGGCAGACACTGATTTCATCAAAATGTAACAAGGTTAATTATTTCTCTCCTTGCAAGTCCTTTTAGCACAATATCTATTCATGTTTTTAGAACTGGATTCAATAATCAATATTATACAATAGAAGTGTGCATCTTGGTATCTATGTAACTGAAAGTGTGTACGGGTTAAGGTGACTCACCTTAAAACTGTGTAGGGGCCGGGGGCTGGTGGGGGAGGGGCTAGATGACTTGGTGGACTTGGGAGTAGAGATCTGGCTGCCTGGGAGGCCATTCACTACGACAGACAGAAAGACGCACGTTCTGTTGTTTAACCCGTGTGTTTCTGTGTTATCTAAGATTTCTCTCTTCCTATAGGTCATTAGCTAATCACAGGCTGTGGTGTGAACAAGCCAATGACAACTCAGATTTGAAATCTGCCTAGTCTTCACCTTCTACTTCGCTGACTGTAGGCCTGGGTCAGCAGTTAGGTCCACTGCCAGGATACCAGGCACATCCTGGTATCCTGGCAGCGTTTCCACCGTCTCTGAACCAGCAACAATGTCTTCGGCTCACACAGAAACGTAAAAGAGGACTGCTATGATGATGCTTTATAAACATACTAAACGGCATTACACTGGACGGTTGCTTTAAACCAGTGGTTCTCAAACCTTTTAGACCAAGTGGCACCCTTTGTTCAAACCAAACCATCCAAGTACCACCTATAAGCCACTATCTCTCAGAAGCCACAGAAAATCTCAATGACCAATGTAGTCAGTTTGTGTAATCAGTATTATGCATTTCATTTAATTTAGGAATTTCAGTTGCAAACTGTTAGGAAAATATGGTTTTAATACTGAATGTTCATACAAATGTGCCCCTAAGCCTTTGTGTGTTGCACAGTAACATGACATGTCACAGTAAACCATAACAATGGCATCACAGCGGCCGGGGCTCAACAGATAACAACGTGTTGCACTCTGGTTGGGCCACGGGAGCAAGCAACAGGCCGCTGTCTGGATCTGCCACGCAGGCTAAGGGAGGAGAGGGGCACAGCCCAGTATAAAACTTTGCAATAACTGATTAGAAGTTAGTCAACCGTGTAGCCTTACAACCTGCATGTATTGACTCTCTTGCTGCAAGATATTAAAAGATCTACTTTGGAAAGTCGTCGTCCTGAGCGTTATTGTTCAAAGTTAGAATTTCTCTAACATTCACTTATAAAACAAGCCATTGAACCACAGGTAGTAGTAGTATTGCATTGCCTGCAATACTACTTGGTCGCTAAAATTACAATTAGGTCATTTAGCAGACGCTTTTAAGCGACTTACAATTACATGCTGCAATTACAAGGAGCAGATATCTTACTCAAGGATGCTTACAGGTAAGCCAACTTTGGGGCTCAAACCCACAACCTTCCGGCTGGGAGTCCAACACCTAGACCACTAGACTATCATAAAATAGATTGTCTGCCTTCTTAAGCCTGTGTATGTTCTGGCAAATTATGATACTGCTGTTCTGAATGGACTAGCAGCTTTCTTCATACATATAGCTTAGGTCTTTATCTCTTGGGGGCCTGACAAGCACTCACACTTTGCCCTCCGGAGTCAGTTTACCTGGTTGGGCGTGCGGCTTTCTGGCGTGACATGGGCCTGGTGCAGTCCCTCTTCAGGTGGCCAGGCTCCAGACATCTGAAGTACCTCTTATCCTTCATGCAGTGTTCATGTGTGATATGTATCTTTTCACCACAGACATGGGAAGGAGTGGGGCGTGTCCACTGAATTGGCTGTTGGTGTGGCTGTCCTGGCCAGGACACCTTCCAGCATGCTCAGTACTCGCTCCAATGCCCCATATTCTGAAGTAGTGACTGCACTCACCTTCGCCTGGGTGGGAGGTTCTTGGACATCTACTCTCATCGTAGTCAACTCCTCCGCCACAGGATGGCAAGCAGCTGCTGCTGCTGTCACAATGTTGCAACTCTCTGCTTTTGTGGCTCTCCTCCTTGTCCGATGTTCCCTCTGATGCTCATCGATGGCCTCTTGGACCTCCATGGCTGACCATTTGCTGATAGGTTTACACTTTAACACACTGGAGAGGTCAGGGTTGGGGCAGTTTCTCAGATTCTTCTTGCCCACGGCACGATATGCTTACTTGCCCACAGCTTGACCTCAGCGATCTGCAGTGGCTGATCTGAAGAATCCGTGTCACAGCACCATTTGTAGCAGACAATTTTCTGCTTTCACACTGCGTTGTGTTGTGTTGCGTGAGGCGCACACAGGAGTTCTGGATCTGTGGAATTATTCCTAAAAAAAAACACAGGCACCATACACTGTGAGTTATATGTAACCCTCCATTCTGTAAAAAAAACAATTCAAATGAAACGGCCTACAAAACACTGTTACATACGGCTACACCATTATCCAACAGCACGTTAAATCTGAACCCCCTGTAGTAGTTAAACAAATTAGCCATAGACACGTGATCAACTCTGTTTAAATAACATTCACTCTGAAGGAACTAGAATTGAGATATTATTTTATATTTTATTGAGTTCAATAGCAAGACAGGCAGAAGCCCACAGCTAGGTCAAGACAAAGACAGGAATGCACAAAAGCCACTCACAGCTCAAATGGCAGATTTCAGTCTTGCATCTATATGATATTGTCACTTGACCTTTGTATCCCAAATTTATATCTATTGTCTGTTTTTCTGTGTCCCAGAACAGGCTGACCCCTGAACCCCCGCTCCAAACTTTTGGTGTGGCAGCTTCCCTTTCCATTCATTTTAAATTAACATTTGTTTACCTGTGCTTGAGCACAGTCAACCCCTACGGAAGAGGATTAGGGCCATGGTGACAAATGTATTTGAGTTCTGACTTTAAAGTCAGAATTCTGATTTTAATCTCAGAATTCTGACTTTAATCTCAGAAGTATAGGCACCTGTAAACTGCGGTCATATGAGCCGGCATTCGTAAATAGACGGTCACGCCAGCCTGCGCGAGTAGGTTTTAGAGCTCAGAGAGAAACTCTATTATAGGTTTGCTC
>JAOEHI010033280.1:0-23873 GCA_025447815.1 Percopsis transmontana | reverse complement strand
TTTAAAGATTATATATATATATATATATATATATATATATATATATATAAATCTTTTTTTATCTAAACATTGCTTAGTGGATTTTTAATATTATGTTAAAACTCCATTCTGTGCTCTAAAAAAAGACACAAAGTAAACCATGTGCATATGCTAACCTTCACACATGCAGACAGGCTTGAGGATGTAGCCACAGTTGCCGTTGCTGTAGAACTTGGCTCTGTTCAGCTGAAGGACTCTGCCCTCTGACTGGTAGTTCAATGCCACTGAAATACCACCAAGTAGTTACCATCCATGTGGCCAACTGCTTTTATGTGCATGTATAAAGTGGTTTTATTTATTTATTTTTATATTTACACAGATGAGCCAAAAAATTATGTACACTGACAGATGAAGCAAATAACGTTGATTATTAACAACAACGCATGTCAAGGTCTGGGATATATTAGACAGTCCGAGGAGGGTCAAACCACCAACCGGCAACAGGGCGGTTGGCGCCCAAGGTTTATGAATGTGCGAGGGCAATAAACCGACAACAGAGCTACTGTGGCACACGTCGCAGAACATCTTCATGACAGCTAGGTATCACAAAGTGCATCGTACCCTGCCGGACTGCGTAGGCACAGAATGTTCAGAGTGTCCATGCTAACCCATTATGAGCACCCAGGTCTACATAATTTGGCTCATTTACACACACACACACACACACACACACACACACACACACACACACACACACTTTTTCTCAATTGCTAAAACGAGGTGGGCAACGAGGAGGAAGAGGAGGAGGGCAAGAAAGAGGAAGAACAAAAAAATTTGCAAAGAGCATAGCAGATAATTTCTGATCAATTTTTAGCTACTATGATAGAAGATGTTTTTGTTCATCAAAAGACAATGACGGAAAAATATGAAATTTGTTTTGAGATTAAAAATGTACTTCTCATTGAGAACTATGTTTTGAACAATGTGTTTTAAGTTTGATTTTAAGCACAGGTAAAACAGTTTTGAGGCGAAAGTTTGATTTTGAACACAGGTAAAACTGTTTTGAGGCGAAAGTTTCATTTTGCAAGAGGAGTCAGAAGAATTGCAAATAGTGCTTGAAGATGAGGTTTTCAGAAAATGGGGCAAGGTTTCAGAAATTGTGTTTTAGCAATTGAGAAAAACTGTAATATATATAGATCGAGTTTATAGAACAGAAGTTTATCCTTCATGAAAATAGAAGTTTGTATAGGGGTAAGTATATATGCGGCGATGGCTGACAAGAGGAAATGTTTTGATTTAACAGTATGTGATATAAAAACGTGTGTCTAAAAAAACATGATGTGTCGCAAATGATGGACTTGCAATATATAGCATGTATTGCAAATTTGCAATATCATCCCTGTGTTGTCATAGTATGGTATTGTGAGGTATCTAGTGATTCCCAACCTGGTGGGTATTGTGCATAATAGGTTAAGTGGTGAGGTTTCAAGAAAAGTTACACACCAAGCTGGCATCCAGTGTTCCAGAAGGGCTGGGGGTTGAAGTTGGATGAGTCCACACGGTAGGAAGATGGGTAGATGCGGGACAGCTGCCGCTGGTTAAAGTGGATGAAGGATGCAGCCTTCTGCTGCATGACCTGATGGGCCTTGGTCTCGCTTAGGGACGACACCTGCCAACTGCAGGTGGCTGCTAAGGAAATGCTCCCAGATTAGCCATTTAGTTGATCCAAAATAGTTAATTAATAATGGCAGTATTCCTCATTGAAGAAAATGGGTACTGATTACTGTAGGCTAAGGTAGCATCTGGCTCGCTGTTAGCACCTGCTTAGAATGTGGAGACCGTACACAATAATGAGCCAGTCTCCGTTAGTCAGCCCACTCACCTTGTGTCTCGATATCATGCAGGCCTACAGACCTGGTATATACGACTAGGTCAGACAGAGCTCTTGACAGTTTCACTGTCTTCTTCTTCCTGCAAGGTCCCAAAAACATTTACATGGACATAATGGAGCAGAATAGTGTGAGTTGGTCAGGCTAAATACATTATAAGTAAATACAGAATGATAGGCAATTTTTACACAAACCAATAGGCTACATTTCTTTATTCTGTCGGGTTGCATCCCAGACCTTCTTGCTAACTACCCCTATCTGTGTGTGAGTATTGCATACTTGTTGTGGTGTAGAGGAGCGTAGGAAACATTGCTGGTGCTCTCCTGGTCTGTGTCGGTGTCTTCTAAGCTAGACATCTTCTTCAGTTTGCTGGCCTTTTTCTGCAGGTGCATTAATTCAATTATTGTCTGCTAAAGCACTGGAATACTGCAAACGGAAACCATCTTTTCTTTCATCCTATTTCAAGGGCTTGCTTAAATCTTAGTACGGTAGATGTGGCTGTTTAGCTATTGTGTCACTAGCCCATATATTTACATACAGTTTTGGAATTATTTTCTTAATAATAATAATAAGAATAATAGATCTCTCTCAGCATAGTGGTTGGTAATTTATCTAACGATTTGTACACAGATGCTTGATATTGATGCAACAAACCTTGCGTTTGGAGAAGCTACCCATGAATGACAGGCCCACACGCTTGTTGCTGTTGGGGTTGGCCTCACCTGCTGTATCTGTGCCATAATCACCTTTGTTCTAGAAGCCACAGAGAGATCCCATACTTTAATATACTTAATAGTAATATTAAGGTCTATGTGCACTTGAAGAGCAGTTGAACAGTATTTTTGGTTTTTGGAAACAAGTAAAGTAAATACAATCACTATTAATTATGTCTATAATAATATTATATAATAATAATTATAAAATCAAGATTAGTTATGATTATTTATTAACCAGCATTTCATTAGAATCAAAACATTACTTTCTTTACATGAAGTCAGGGTGTCTGTAGTATGTGCAGCCTGCCTTCTGAAGGAGGAGGGGTGACAACCCTCCCCCCCCTCTCTCAAAAAGATAACGTGTTGTAACACAAGCCACGTCAACCCAACACCCCATGACCTCTCAGTCTGATAAGGAGCAATTCAATTAGTCGCTTTCAGTCACAAAAACTGTGAAAAGTTAGATTATCTAACTGGACACCAAGAAATGTGGTGACTTTATCCTCAGGACCATGGATTTTAAATGATGTGTTTGACATGACACCACTCTAACATAAATACATTATTACTAACACAAACATGAAAAAGTAGGGAAGGGCGGAGGGTTTCTGATAGAATCATGCACAATTTCATGTTTTGTCACATTAAAAACTCCTATATAAAGTTGAAGCAGTCAACTGCTGTTTTACAACTTGTATGTATATGTTACTGATGTATATTAAAACAGGGGGTTTACACTTTACTGCAGCCAAAACATTTGACTGCGGGTGGAGGCTGACGTTGATGAGTAGCAATTACGTAAGAGCATTTCAAAGTTCAACAAGTTTGATGTGAAACCATTTACAAACCCCACAAAATCAATTTCTAATACAAGTATTCTAATACAGAATATTGCTGTGCTGTGAATTGCCAGCCAGGAAAAGCACACACACAAACAACCAGACTTACTAGTGAGTCACAAGTTTTAAGTCGAATACCCAAAGCTTAATACCTTAGCTAAAAGTGACTTCTTAATGCTGGAGCATAAGAATAGGGAGCATGATTTGCATTGTAGATGGTTAATTTGCACATTATTGGCATTATTTTCTTACCTTAGCCTCGTCAATGTGCTTCCCTGTGGGGGGAAGGGCAGCGACAGCAAAACTGTCAGGGTCCTCTCTGTCTCGGATCTTTGACTCCTTCATCAGGTTATCGAGCTTCTTCTTGGCCATGTTCTCTACCTGCTTTCTGTTTGCTGATGTCTAGGAGAGGGTGAGGCAGTCACAGAGAGACTTACAGCAAAGGTTTTATCTACTACAGTGTCATAGATAGCACTTTGTTCGAAAACAGTGCCAAGAATTCGCAAGAAAAGTAAAGTAAGAAAAGAAAACTCACTTGGCATACATTTGCAGTTTCATTCTTCAGACTAATATAATTGAATATAATATATAGAATATAATATAATATATACTGTATTTAAAAAGGTATACCATTATGGTTTCTACAAGACCGTTTTACTCATTGATACCCATTGATATTTTATTGTTTACTCCATTATATTGCAACAGCATCATAAAGGCCAAATGTGTAATTTGTGATTGTGATTGTGATTGTAATGATAATACAGTGACATACAAAAATAAGAAACACACTTCATATATCTTTTGGCAACATTGCCCAGTACTAAATTAAGATGATTTTAAAACACAACAGAAAATAGTTTGCATATGGACAAAACAGAGGACAATTACAATTAGGTAATTTAGCAGACGCTTTTATCCAAAGTGACTAACAATTCCATGCTGCTATTACATGGAGCAGATAGGGGTTAGGCATCTTTACATTTACATTTATAGCATTTAGGAGATGCTTTTATCCAAAGCGACTTACAATTAGTACATTTGTCAACAGTTGAACTGATTAACCACCAGTTTTTGCAAGCAGATAACATTCTCTTAGAATAAGGACAGCATCATGTAACAAGGTTACTTCACTTATGCATTTGCACAACATTACTTGAAGGTTTATCATTCATTCCTTAAGTTATCATTCACACTTCAAGTTATTCATTCATTCAGGGAGGAAAGGAGGATAGAATAGGGATTGTTAGTGTCATTATTGCTATGAAGTAGAGAAATCAGTGGCCGAGGGACCGAGATGGATTTTGAAGAGGTGGGTCTTAAGTCTCTTACAGAAGATTGATAATGATTCTGCTGTTCTGACCGCTGCAGGAAGCTCATTCCACCATTGCGGCGCCAGGACAGAGAAGAGTCTGGACTGGGCTGCACGACTCTTACGCGCTGCCCATTGCGACGGAGGTGCCAGCCTGCCAGCCAAGGTGGTGGATCTTAGTGCTCTGGCTGGGGCTTGGAATCTTACCATTGCTTGGAGGTAGTGCGGGGCAGTTCCTTTTGCTGCCTTGTATGCCAGAACTAATGTTTTGAATCAGATGCGGGCTGAGACGGGGAGCCAGTGAACGTCTCGGAAGAGGGGGGTTACGTGGGAGAACTTTTGTTGGTTGTTAACAAGACAGGCTGCTGCATTTTGGATTTGTTTTAAGAGTCTGGTGGCAGATACCGGTAACACGGTGAGTAGAGAGTTGCAGTAGTCTAGGCATGAGATTACTAAGGCTTGGACTAGGAGCTGTGCCGCTTCGTTTGTGAGGAAAGGCCTTATCCTTCTAATGTTGTAGAGGGCAAATCTACAGGTTTGGGTCATTACGGCAATGTTGGCTGCGCAGGACAGTTGACTGTCCAAAACAACGCCAAGGCTCTTTGCAGTTTGACAGGAGGACACTGTGGTGTTCTCAAGGGTAATGGACATGTCCATTTGGGGGCAGTTCTTTGCCGGGAGGTAGACTAGCTCCGTCTTTTTAAGGTTGAGCTTGAGGTGATGCAAATACATCCAAGCACTTATGTCAGCAAGGCAGTTAGAGATTCTGGTTGAAATTTGCGTGTCAGATGGGGGGAATGAGAGAGAGTTGGGTTGTCGTCGGCATTGCAGTGGTAGGAGATTCCGTGAGAAGGGATTACAGAGCCAAGAGATCTTGTGTACAGTGAGAATAGTAAGGGTCCCAGCACAGATCCTTGTGGAACCCCAGTGGTGAGCGGCCAGGGTTCAGACAAGTGTCCATTCCAGAGGACTCGATAGGAGCGATCTGTCAGATAGGACTCCAGGAGAGCGCCGACTTGGCAATGCCCAATTCTGAAAGAGTCGATAGAAGGACCTGGTGGTTTACCGTGTCAAAAGTTGCAGACAGGTCTGGGAGAATGAGGACTGAGGAGAGGGAGGAGGCTTTAGCAGAGTGCAGGGCTTCAGTCACCATGAGAAGAGCGGTTTCAGTGGAGTGGGCAGCCTTGAACCCATATTGGTGAGGGTCCAGGAGGTTGTGTTGTGAAAGGTAGGAAGACAGTTGGTCAGAGTCTGCACGTTCGAGTGTTTTGGATAGGAAATAAAGGACATACACCGGTGTGGGGGTGCGGGCGGGGTTTAGCCTGTCTGTGTGTGGAAGGGAACGTGGGGAGGTGTGGTTCACGGGGCTAGGGGACAGGTGTGGATGGTTGGTTAATCACTTGTCTCCCTTTTAACAGTAGGGCCTACAGCTGTGGGGGAAGGAGAGGCCAGAGGCAGAACCTGGCAGGAGACGAACGACCAGCATAGTCACGTGTGGTGTGGTGTGTTGTGTGTGTGTGTGTGTAATACTGCGTGGACTTGTAAGCTGATGTATACTGGATACCAGGCAGTGTAAGACCTGAGCAGCGTGTGGGCAATAAAACCGTGCAAGGCACCTTGGAACTGAACTATTCTCGTGTGGACAGTCGTGTGTGTACCACAACCGGTCTGTAGTTTTGAGGTGCAGATGCGTCCAGGGATGGTTTCTTGAGTAGCGGTCTGACTCTAGCCATTTTAAAAAGGCAGCTGGGACCGAGCCTGTGGTCAGGGAGGAATTGATCAGGAAGGTGAGGAATGGTAGGATGTCATTTGAGATAGCTTGGAGAAGAGATGTAGGGATAGGGTCAAGTGGGCAGTTAGTGGCCCGGTTGGATAAAATCAGCGTTTGACATCTTCCGCATCTTGAGAGATATGAGCAGTCCCGTCCCACACCCCCGGCCATATGACCTGGGTGGGAGAAGGAGTATGCTGACGAAAAGAGCCGCTGGGGTCGCCGTGTTGGTCGGTGTGATCCAGGTTTCCGTCAAGGCGAGGAAGTGCAGAGCCTCAAACGAGGCGTAGGCGGAGATGGTTTTCTTGACAGCAGACTGGCAGTTCCAAAGTCCGCAAGCCAGGACTAAGGCAGCAGCAGGCGATCGGGGTGGGTACTGCAGGTTAGATTGATTTCTTTGTCGGGGCTGAGAGCGTGCTCTGCGAGCACATTTTAGTAGTACAGGAATATAGAACCAACACATGATATAAAAGAAGAGAAATTACAAATACTAGCGATATACTTAGCCAGGCAGGTTGTGTTGCTGCCTTCCTCGGACTCCCAGAGGAAGACTCCCTATGTCTTTGTGCTCCCACAACAGCTGGCGCTATACAGTTAGCAGATAGCAAAATAGCGCTATACTTAACAAGCTAGTTAGGCTTCAGACTGATTTCAATGGCCGCTAATAGCTGCTAATGACTTAGGAGTTTAGCAAATTAGTAAGGAATGTAAACAAATTTACATGCAAAATGACCCAGATAACAATGCAATCTTATTGCATACAGAATATTAGAGGCTACTTACAAGCTAGAGGTCAGACAGCTTCAACTGGCAAACAGAATGCATCTTGCTCAAGGATGCTTACAGATAAGCCAACTCTGGGGCTTTAACCCACAAACTTCCGGCTGGGAGTCTAACACCTAGAACACTAGACGATCCTGCCCTGTAGAGTAACAGGAAGTGCTACGTACATCACCGTTTATCAGCTTACAGTCGTCCTCCATCTCATCAGCGCTGTCCTCATCTGACACATCCCCCTCCTCTGCATCTTCATCAATGTTGGGAGGCAGCTTTTTGCCCTATAGTAGCAGGATTACACATGAACTCAGTTTAATATGGAACTTACACTTCGTATCAAACCTATAAAAAAAAAGCAATAGGGGGCTTTGGCCCTACAGGGATTGGCCCCTAAAACGAGTAAAAATCGATAACAATAAGGGTCTTTACCACTCCTAATAATTGGAGGGAAAAAGGATCAAATACAAAAATGGGCCATTGCAGCTTTGCACCATTCCCTTGGCACTAAAACAAGTATTTTATATATATTTTTGTATTTATTAATGAATGAAGTGAAAAAAAAACATTATTCACACACACAAAACTAATATTTCTGCAGTTCTCCAAAAAAGCTGAGCGGATAACCACTTGTTTGAAAACAATTATGGATACATTTATTTTTAATTAAGTTGGAAGTGTGGGCGTGGTTTAGCTCTGGTGCGTGTGGGAGGGAACGGGAGGAGGTGTGGTTCACGGGACTGGGGGACAGGTGTGGGCATTTATTAATCACCTGTCTCCCTTTTAAGCAGCGAGTGAGCACCTGAAAGCTGAGAGGCTCGCACTCTGTAATCAAGTCAAGTCAAGTTTATCATATAGCCCTTAATCACATTACAGTCTCAAGTCTATCCCACATCCATTGCAATAGCACAACAGCAGCATCTCCATCCATATAGCGGAGGGGTTGATGGGTGAGTATCAAGAATAGTATGCATGTGTGTGTGGAGATGGAGTGGGGAGTGCAACAAATGGAGCAAGACACCTTAGCTTCTTCTACAGGTTGATAGGCTCACACCCTCTCAAAATATGAGAACTAAAACATTTAAGCCTCTTTTACACGGCACTGAAACTACGAAAATATACCAGGACCAATTTTCTTTCCCTTTTCATTGCTGGATCCGAGACAATTACTTGTGGTGGCTTTAGATAACAGATTAGGAAGCAATGCCTCTTCCCCATCATCACCCTATGACCTCCACTTGATTGTACCTTGATAAGGATTTTGCCCTTAAGATTCTCTGGTGAAGGCAGCCTCTCCGATTCGTCTGCTTTGATATTAGACAGGTCCAGCTGGTCGCCCAGGATCTCCATCAAGTACTGGGCCATCTTCTTCTGCTGAGGAACACTGCAGTGGTTCTCAATGGACAGGATGACTGGGTAGCTGTGGAATGGGAGATAATGGCATTTGCTATGGTACTGTACACTGAGAATTACTGAGAATAATCTGAATAATGTCATAGTTTGATTACAATGGAATAGCCACAGGTGTGTCTGCAGCTGGCTCACTAAAATGCATTTAAACATTTTGTGGAAAGGCCAATCCATGAAAATATTCCACCTATATAATTTAGGACCTTAAGTACATACACTAAGCACCAAGTCTCCTCTCAGTTTTTCACTTCAAAATGGAAATATATTAATTTATTGCTTCTATTTTTCTCTATACAGCGTAAAAAAAAAAACTGTATAAAAACGGTAATATTCCGGCATCTGGGGTGCCAAAAAAATACTGTGAAATAACGGTAAATAACTATCTCATAAAAATACAGTAATTTTCTATAATACAAATACAGTTTGTAGCTTTAATTTTACATGAAATCTTATGTAATTCTTCAGATTTTAAATGTTTAATGAAGGATATTTACACCTGTAAAAACAATGAAATGACCTATAAATATGGTAGAATACTGCTATAATACAAATAATCAGGCTTGAAATTGCATAAGAGTGCCGTTATTAGTTGAGTTTTATTACTTAATTTTACGGAAGAATCTTGTATATTTAATGTAAAAAAATGTAGGTATACTATTAGTTTATTAGTTATATACTTCTAACCCACTTTTTATTTTTTTTACAGTGTACTTTTATTGCCACCATCATCTACCTCCTTATGAATGTGAACTAATCAAAATAAAAACAGCCAGAGTAATACATCAAACAAAACTCTTGCTTCAGAGCAATGAACTAACTCACCTGATAATTAGCTGTCCGTCTGTTTATCCTAGAATAGTGTCACTTTAGTTCATCATGCCAATTCATTGTGATGTCCCTTGGTTCTTGTAATTGGTGGTCAAGCTTAGTGCTCTATCAAATTGAGCTACACTGCCACTGGTGTAACCACAGTGAAAACAAAATATATGGTAGGTTATGAGCTACCTTAGCCTGAAGATAGGGAAAATAAAGCAGATATTCTGCATTAAATCAATGTGTGGCAAATAAGCCCGGGCCTGCCCAGAAATAGACATATTCTTTGGCTTCATCAATCAGCTGTACAAACTATTCAGTGGCAGCCCTCACCGATGGGAAATCTTACAAAGAGTTTTGGATTGTTCTTTGCACAGCTTGTCTGACACACGATGGAGTGCGCGGATAGATGCAGTGAGCCCAGTGGCAAAACATTTGCCCGGTGTGATCCAGGCATTAGACACCTTTATCACTACAGGTAACCTCACCAGTGAAGCCAAAGCTGAAGCACTTTCAGTCCTTTAATGCAGTTTTGCTCCTCACTTTTTGGGTCAAGGTGTTACAATGCATAGAGGATAGAAACCTTACCAGTTAGTCCTCAACCATCTCACTTGATGTGCAAGCGGTCAATATAAAAGGAACTGGAGAAAGAGATTGCCTGCATGCGTGCATCATGGGATAGTTTTCTGACAGAGGCAACTGCTGTTGCCACGTCCATGGGCATCAAATCCCAGTTAGAAATTAGACAGAAAAAGAGGAAGCGTTTCTTTGATGAGTCCGAAAAGCAACGGACAGAGGAGCAAAGCCCAGAGACCCTATTCAGAGATAGAGTGTTTCATGTTGCAATGGACAGCATAATCTCTCAACTACATGTACGGTTCTCATCAATGCAGCATATATGTGACGAGTTCTGCGTCCTGTGGAAATTTCAGGGATATGCCACAGGACAGCATCAGTGGATCATGCTCAAAGCTCTCTGAGAAATATAAGAATGACCTCACAGAGTCTCTTGAAGACCAAATTCAGCGCTCTAACATGTCCCAGGAGAGGCTCAATGGTTTGGCAATGCTCTCCATAGACCGTCAACTTGCCAAGAAACAGGACTTTAAAGACATCATAGATGATTTTGCCACAAGGAAAGTTTGACGCACGGCATTAGCAGTAGCCTAAAAGACAATGGTAAATATTCATTTATTTCCTGCTAGTGTCAGAATTCCAATACATATGAAGAGTGTATTTGGCAACAGCTTATGTGTAGTTTTTTAATGTTAACATTATTGCCAATGCCTGTCACTTTTGCAGAGAGAGATGTGAGGAGAGGAGAGGAACAGGAGAGGAAGAGCAGAGGAGAGGAAAAGCAAGGGAAAAGGAGAGATCCGGGAGCGGGGGGGCCCATCTAAGATTATTTCGTCCCGGGCCCAGGCAAGACTGTCAGCTGGCCTGTTCAAATGTATAGCCTAAAAAAATCGTCAACATTTCATTTCATTCACAAACATATTTAACAAAAAAACTGAATGGGAATATCTTTAACTCTTTATGAAGTTATGATAAAATTAGTGATCAGTGTAAAAAAAAAATACAGAAACCGTGATTTAGAATGTTGTTGGAATTTCGCTCCAAACTGTCTTTACTATCAGTTTTCATGTATATGTTTATGTTTTGGTGAGAAAGAGACTGACACAATGGTTTACATTTATTTAGTCTATTTATTTATTTATATATATAAGCAAATGATGCAGTCAATAAGAATGACAGATTCAAGTAAATATATATTTAAGTCCATTTCAGTCTAGAGACATAAAATGCACTTTATTCAACAGATACAACTTACTGACTTATTATTATGAAGAAAGGATGTTTAATATAAATAATCAGTATAATATGAAAGCTATGTACATATAAAATATAACAATACAACCAATTTATAAAAGTAGATTACATTTACATTTACAGCATTTAGCAGACACTTTTATCCAAAGCGACTTACAATTAGTACATTTGTCAACAGTTGAACTGGTTTACCACCAGTTTTTGCAAGTAAAGCATCGTCCCATAAGGTTACATAACTTGTCCATTTTTACTAAATTTAGTACAGATTACATAGTATAACAATACTATACACTGCTACTACTACATACTTATATACCGCTTAAATCCTGACCGACCTTTAGATTTTACCATATGCTCATCTATGCTAAGGTGCTGACTTGGCTGTAATAACTCTAAACATTTATTTTTTAGGTGGTCCATCAAATAGTGCAGCATCCTGAGACCATCTTGTTTTCTGTGACTAGATCTACTACATGCAGAGCAGCCAACAATGCCTTAAAATGATTACGCGACAAAGAGTTTGGGCCATGATCCCTGCAGAGACTTGGTTCCCCAGTATCAATGAATATTAGGGAGGGACGTGAACCCCATGTAAATGATCAGCCCCAGAAACCTGTAAACTCCTCTGAAAAAACACCACTTACGGTTAGTAAATCTACAGATATATGAGGCAATGGCATGAGTAAAAAACAACATAAAAGAGTCTATTCCACGCAGTGTTTTGGTGGCAGTCTGCACTGCCCTACGCACGCCACCTAAATCTACACCTAAGGGACGACACGGAGTAAACTGTATTGGAACTGGTGCTTCTGTGTCCCTATCAGCATAGGAAGGAAAAGACATGGGGTCAGAGAAGCATCTTCGCTTCCTCCCTGACACAGGACCTATGGAAGAATGACTAACCAACACCAAACCAACCAAATAAAAATTAATTAATAGAAATGTAAGTTTTACATATGACAGACAGATGTGATCAAATATATGTTACTTACCAAACTGAGGATGATGGCAGGTCATACGCCTTCTCTACTTCCCCCTGTCACTCAGCAGCTCCTGGTCAATGAGGTCTTCCTCTGCATCCATCCCCTCGTGGTCTTCGGCAACATGAGCTGCGATGAGCTCAAGCTCATCAGCAGTCATCTGCAAAACCAAACCCATAACCATACAAATACAAGACTTTTTTTTACCTCCAAATCACAAAACTACATGCGCGCGCACACACACACACAGACACACACGCGCGCACACACACACACACAGACACACACGCGCACACACACACACACGCGCATACAAAAACACATGGAGCTAGGGAGACTATTGAATCATTCTGAGTAACCAGCACCATTTGAAAATGCAAAGTCGTTATGTTACACACAGGTTGTATGAGCTTGCTAGTCTAGTCTAAGTCTAATTGCCTGACTGGCATCAAGAAAGGGACACTTTAATTTTTTTAGGGTTTCACTGATACAATAAAAGATAAACAAATACAACATACCCCCGTAAAACTTCAAGTTCATCTGAGGTTCCTGGTTCCGTTGGGAGAGATGTAGCAAACCAGTTCACTAAAATGTTTCCTAGTACTACATAGCGAAGTAAATACCTGACGAAAGGCAATAATGACATTCCTGACATATCCTGTGATTTCACATAATGTTTTCCATAACTTTATTTCAGAAAACTAACGTAATCTAGGCTACGTCTAACATTATGTTTCCATCATGAACCAATATGATTTCGGACATCTGACAGGAAGCGCATCCATCCAATAGCACTAAATCTGTCTCTCACAAATACATACTATCTCAGAAAACAAACTGACGGTTTCAGTAAGTTGTTAATGTTAGATGTTATTTCAATGATAAACGATCAATTATCATAACAAACTCAATGTCTTCTTACCTTAGTCAATCCACTGTTGTTTTTGCGATACAGCAAAGATAGGTACAGCGAACTTGTCCATCAATTGTAACTAGTCAGTCACCAGCAAAATAAAAGATAACTTTAGCTAATTTGTACAGCTAGAACATGCAAACTAATTCTAGACAACAAATGTCATACAAAATACACTCCCGTTTTTTTATGTAATTGGAAATAACTCATTAAAAGCAGATGAGAAAATTACAAAAAGTGCAGTGTAATGCTAGCTAATGGTATGCTACTGAAGCCTCAGCTATGCCAAAATTTTGGCGCTGATAAGAAAGCATATTACTGTCATATAACCTGATTTCATGACTAAACATTGACATAGATTATGACTAGAAACATTTTAAAAAACATTTTACCTAAGTTTATCCAGCTGTATGGTTTCCTGTCGATGTAAATGCCAAGAAGTGCAGACTGGTCCCATTCATCCGCGTCAGGCGCCATTACTAGAGTGACTTTTTTTTTCGATGACGTCCATCTTGAATTATCCCAAATATTCGCGCTATCAACCTCTTAACCAACCATATAAAATTGTAGCTTATGTTGTCAGCACTACAAGGCAGGTTTCAGAAATAAATTCTGTCATTTCACAGCTGAGATATAGGGTGATCGTTAAAAAAAATGCGAAATTAGAACGGTCGGGCACGTAAGGGTTAAAAAAAAATTATGAAATTTTCCTCCTTTCTACTAGCTCTTAGAATATTTAGCACTTTGCAGGAATTTAGGGTGCTATCAATTAATTACTGTTTTGAGGATTGAATGATAGCTTTCGAGAAAATAACTTTCAAGTAATGTACTAAAAATCCAAAAGTGAAGTAACCTTATGACATGATGATGTCCTTATTCTAGGAGAATGTTATTTGCTTGCAAAAACTGGTGGTTAACCAGTTCAACTGTTAACAAATGTACTAACTGTAAGTCGCTTTGGATAAAAGCTCTGCTAAATGCTGTAAATGTAAATGTAAATATAAATGTAAAAGTAATTTAAATGTAGACCTAGCTAGCTTGCTAAATAGGGCTCTGCAGTCAGTGCTCTGGCTTGCTCCTCCTCCCAGGCAGCCTATTGATTTGAGCTTCAAAGATTCAGACCTAGCTGAATAGAAACTAGCTTCCAATAGCCTGGCTAACTGCATTTAGATAGCCAATGCAGCAGAACGATGCAACAATACACAAGCTGCAACAGTACTACAAACATTATAGACTACTATCCAGGCTATAGAGCTGCTAGGCTAGGCACAAACAGCAAGCTGATAATCACTACTTCAAAATGTTAACTTACAAATTTCTAAAGGTCGACACAGGACAGACACACAATGTCTGACTAGCAGGTGTAAACGTGGGTGTAAATGCAAGCCTTCAGCAGAGCTTTGTCTTAATACTTAATCTGCATAAAATGGGAAAATGCTGTAGGTAAATCTGCTGAAAAAGTACTGTGGATGATGTGATTGGGATTTAATAGTGTGCATGTGTCTTTGTGTAAAAAAAGTGTTTAAAAAAGTGCGAAATTATACCAAAGCAACAGAAAATGTGTACAAAGTAACAACATTCATACATATTATCTATCAAGGTCCAGAAGAGGAGATACAGACACTTATCAGGTCTGGCTGCTATAGTGATATTTGAGGATTTTGTTTCCCATGTAAAAATTGTATCAAGCTTCACACCTGTTGTACACCTACTGTATAGTAAGAATTCTGTGCACATGTGGTATATACAGTGGGTGGTGCTACAGCATTAAAAAAATGCCAAAAGGCAACTATACAGAACTAAGACAGTATGTTGAGTTTGAAATTGCTACTTCAAAGTTTCCACGAAGCACATTAATAGAAACATCTTCAAATTATCATATTTCCATTAGAAATCAATTAGGGGGTTTTGGGACAACTTACTAGTTTTTCACGAAGGCGTACTTGTTGATTGTCTCAACGACATCTTTGAAGAGGATCTTGGAGGTTAGGGTGTAGCCGTGATGGACTATAGGTTCACCGTCCTGTCCATCCCAGCAATCCACTGGAAAGAGGGGTGGGGATGGTTTAGCACATAAGAGGATTTAAAAAATTTGGTTTTTCTGTTTTAAATTTAATTGCAGTTGTATTTACATACAAATTTTTCCAGGTTCTGGGGGCACTATAATGTATATATAATATAAAATATGCATATATTTATCCTAGTGTTGCTTATGGTTGTTTATTGTCAGTTATATTTTTTTAATTATTTAATCTTGACCAGTCAGCCAGTATTTAAATAAATGTGTGACTACATTTGTAGAGTAAAAAGAAGTAATATATACATTCTTTAATAGCTCACTTAATTCTATTCTGATTTATCATACATGTACGTGTGTTGATGCCGACCTTCTACACAGCGGCAGCCAGCCTGCAGCACCCAGGCATACATGTCCACCCTGGATTGGGACATCAGCTGGTCCCCCATCAGATAGGTGTTGTGGGAGGAGGCAATGAAGTAGTTGGACAGCGGCTGAGTCATGTCCTGGTTCACCTCGTAGTGCTCTGGGTTGAAGATGTCTCCCGCAGGGCTACGCATGTAGTTGGTGAAACCTGGAATGCAAATGTTGCACCATAGTTTGATTGATTGTTTTGGTAGATTTAGCCCAGTGAACCTTTTGCACCAAAAATAAGTTGTTCATAGCTAAATACAGTTTAAATATATATACTGTATAATGTAGAACTAAATATTTTTAATCTTGAAATAATGTTCCGCACCCCTCAAACCATCCTGCAGCCTCTAGGCTGCAGACCCACACTTTAAAACCATGTTTAGTCCATGCCTTTTTTGCTGGGTCAAAGCTACAGGAAACTTAAAATTGTAAACTTGCATTTATAGATGTGTCAGTTGTGTTGGTAGCTTTGCAGTCAACTCTTTTGCAAACAATTACCAAAAAACCATAAGTGCTGTTGTCCCATAACACATAACGTTGAACCTTTCGCAGGGTCTGTATCCACCTGTAGTGTGCTAAATTGGTGCTGACGTACAGTAGGTCCCATGCAACTCTGGAGATCTATAATAATGGCCCTAGGACAAGTGGAAGATGGAGCTCTAAAGAAAAAGGCTGACAATTTTCGATTATATAATTTGCAAAGCTTATAAAAGAATGAAACATTACATTAAGATTCAATCTTACCACTGTTCATTAAACAGTATGCTACTCACATGAAGCTCATGATCAGCTGTACAAATTAGTATAGAGTATGGATAAACGTTATTTGATACACAAATCATGCCATTCAAGTCATTTTCTGTAGGGTAGACTGTTATTTCTGAAGGAATTAGGCTATATTCATGCCACAAATATATTAAGTGAGTAGCCTACATTGTGAGTGGGTTACAGTAGGCTACTCACGTGCGGAATTTAATCAACAACCAATAAGCCATTGTGATTTATAGAAGATTCTGCTCATGAAAAGCTGTACAAATTAGTGATGGAAAAGTACTATTTGATACACAAATCATGGCATCCATGCATATTTCTGTCGGTAGACTGTTATTTGTGGATGAATAGATGCCACACAGTGGCAACATGAGTGTGTCTCAGTTAGGCTACTCAATACTTGCCGAATGTAATGCTGCGGTTTGTGGCAGTTCAAGTCAGACACACTATATTGAGTCAGTTCTTAAGGCTTAGACCCATACATCCATGGCTTAGACCGCCCGGTTCGCTATACTGAACCAGAAATTCCATTACTACCACCTACTACTGCACAGTGCTCCATAATATGACTCTTCCCCGTAATTCCCTGTAATATGACGCTGTGAAAAAAAAAAGCATTGTTGAGAGCACTGCTTAAAATGCCGATTTTTTTTATCTGATTTCCTGCCTTTATTGATTAAATAACGTAAAATAAATACTACACAAATACAAAATGTTAATATACTATATACAGTATAATATATAATATTAGTAAATACTGGATGATCTTTTTGTAACATCTGGAGCCGCACAGGCCTACCTACCTGCCTCGCCGGTGTACTGACCAGCTGGCAGCCATCCTTTAAGACAACACACCGCAGTTTCACACCGGGTACTGATTATTGATTTAGTGCACCTGTTGAAAAGCTTTATAGGTGGGGTGTTCATGTTCACGTGTTCATGTTTGTCGCCACTGTTGTTTAAATTGAGAATCATACTTTCGTACTTGATATTAAAAACGGCGATCATAAGCTTATTCAATGCCAGCTGTGTCTCCTGTGCCTGTCCTTCCATCTGTGCCTGCACTCACCCTGACACAGTCTTCACTTCACTTTTTATTATTTCTTCAGTCATGTATTTGCACACAAGAACATAAATACCCTTAAAAGTGCCATTACCATCAATACCCAGAACCCCTTGCTTCTGGTTCTCTGCACAGGGCTCAAATTTGTTGATAATCTCCAGGCAATGGTCCTTGGTCACCTTGGTCATCTAAAAGGTTTAAAAAAAAAAAAAAAAAAAAAGTTAATCAATAATCCATTAAATATGATTAATTCTGTATGCTCAAAATGGAAAACATTTTTCAAAATTCTACATTAGAAGTGCAAGATTATCCATTTAGTAGGGCTTCCTATATTTTATATGATTCCCATCTACAGTATGCCCGATCATTGCCGTAGTGGGGGAGACAGATCCAACAATATGCATGGGACAGTCTCTCAGGCTCTGCCAATATGGTTGTGAAAGCTTAACCATTGGCGGAAACCAGTCTTTAAATATGTAGCTTTGTGGACTTGGGAAGCAATAGTGTTTTTTTTTTTTTAAAACACAAAACCCCTAATATCCTAGCCTTGTAAAATCCATCAGCCTCTACGATACATTTTACTTTTCACATCAATCTGGGAACTCTCAAAACCAGCCGGTTACTGAATCATGGTCCTATCAGCATCCAAGTGGGTAGTTCAGTTGGTGCTGACAGCAATAAGGTTCCTGTTTTCTGAAAAACATCCCATGTGGGTTTAATTCCGACAACCAACCGGTCCAATTGTCTGCTAGCACCTGTCAAATCATGTCAAATGTTTGTTGTTCCAATTATTTGAAGGTTGTTGATGTCCCTTCTACTTTGCTGTGCTGTCCTGCTTGGGAGTTGTTTCCACAGGAGGCCCGGGGTGTGAGGATCATCACTCACTGATGAAGTACACCTGGTGTGATACTTACTTAAGTGGGCAGTTGCAGCACACACGGTGCTTCTCTCTCCTGGCACTACTTACTTTTTTTTGTTTACGATATACACATTACATACTGTATGTCTCATTACATTCATTGGAAACATTACCGATTACAGAATTGCACATCTCAAATAAAAAAGTTTACATTTTACTTTAGTCATGTGTGGCCTCCCAAATTTTACCTGATTTGATTTGTTTGACATCTATTGGTACCGCCTTTATAACGACTTTCCAGATGCAGAGCAGAACAAATCATGGAGCTTTTAAAATCAAGATGGTCCTACCAGGATACTAACAATTACCTACCAATTAGTCTTTCTCTTATTATACTGTCCTGTATATACACATAGGCAAGTCCTTTAGGCTGGCTATGTACTGCTTGCTAAACACCTGATTGTGACTGCATTCATTAGGATCTTGAGGTAATTCAGATTGATAATTCTACCAACAGGAGATGCTGGTTTCCAAGCAATCTAGAAAACTCTGCTAGGAAAAAGTAACTTTGGACTACGTGTTAATGAGCCTAATACTCTTTACTTATCAGTTCAAAGAGAAATTGAAAAAAATAACTGTTCTCGAACATCGAATGCAACACATTCACTCCAACACTCATGTATGTTAAGTTAATGTTAAAAGCATTTACATTCACAGGTCCTTATGCTCATGCGCGAAGGGGTATGTTCGTTGTTGTTGTTCTGGCACAGTGATGAGTTTTTGGTGAAAAAACAGCTGTCACGCCAATGGTGGATAGAATGAATGACAAGGTGTACTACATGGTTGATCAGAGGAGAGGGGGCAACAGACCCAATCATGCATTTTTACAAGACAACCGCAAGAGGGCACCAATGCCTGGAACAAATCCTTTGGACAGATACGGTAGGAGGTCAAAGTGTACAATATGTCAGCGCACATTCCCTTGGGCATAAAAACGAAGTACTAAAGCTCGCAGAAGAATGTGTCAAGCAATGACATGGAGGAATGTCCCATTACATTGTTCTAAAGTATTTGTTGTTAAGCAAGACTTTCCTAAAGAAAGTAGGGGCTGTGTAGTACATTAAAATTGATACGGCTGAGGTGTATAAACATTGTGAAACATGTCAAAAATACAGCAAAACAAGTCCTAGACCAGCTGTTGGTCTTCCTATGACTACAAAGTATAATGAAACAGAAGTTGATTTACATGAACTAGAGCCAACCGTGTGGTACCTCCACATAATCGACCATTTTACTCGCCTCAGTGCAGGAAGCATTGTGATCAGTGAGAAATCAGGTGAAATTGTCAAACATTTTATTCATGACTGGATAAGTCTGCATGGCCCTCCCCAGAAGTTGTATAGTGACAATGGAGGTGAATTTAATAACACATGGCAGAAAATTTCAACATTGAGGTAAAAACAACTGCAGCACACGGACCAATGGACTTCTAGAGAGACATAATCACAGAGATCATTGTAAAACTGAAGCAATGCATGTGATTAGAAAGTGGCCCTAGATTGGGCATTAATGGGCACAAAGAACTCAACGCACAATGTACATGGCTACAGTCCATATTAGTTAGTGTTTGGACAGAATCCCATCCTTCCCTCTGTACTGGTTGACAAGCCACAAGCTCTGATAGACACCAGTGTAAGTGGATGGGTAAGGCAGCACCTCTCTGCCCTACATTCAGCCAGAAAAGCATTTACTGAGTGTTTTGAGAGAATAGAAGAAGAGACAGCTTTACCCCACAGATGAAATGTACACAAGTGGAGACAACGTGTACTATAAAGAGGGTGACTGTCTGGATGAATGGAAAGGACCAGGAGTGGTCATTGGCCATGATGGCATGGTCATTTTTGTTAGGCATCATTGTTGTTGTTGAGAGCGAAAGTGAAGATAACATTCTACAACAGCCACATATGCTGAGACAGCCCGGTTGTATCAACTTAAAAATGTGACAAATACAAATACAAAGACAGTGGGATTCTACACAGAGCAAAGGTCATTGGACGTGCAGGAAAGGAAAGTAGCGTAAGTATAATGATTTGAGTGACTTTGACAAGGTAAAAATTGTGATGGCTAGAGGGTCAGTGCATCTCCAGAACTGCAGCTCTTGTGGGGTGTTCCCGGTCTGCAGTGGTCAGTACCTATCAAAAGTGTCCAAGGAAGGAAAAGCGGTAAACTGGCGACAGTGGGGAGCAACGGCTGGCCCGTGTAGCTCAAATTGCTGAAAAGGTTAATGCTGGTTCTGATAGAAAGGTGTCAGAACACACAGTTCATCGCAGTTTGGTGCGTATAGGGCTGCGTAGCTGCAGACCAGTCATGGTGCCCCATGCTGACCCCTGTTCACTGCCGAAAGGGCCTATAAAGGGCACATAAGCGTCAGAACTAGACCACGGAGCAATGGAAGAAGGTGGCCTGGTCTGATTAATCACATTTTCTTTTACATCACGTGGATGGCCAGGTGCGTGTGCGTCCCTTACCAGGGGAACACATGGCACCAAGGATGCACTATGGGAAGGCAAGCTGGCAGAGGCAGTGATGCTTTGGGCAATGTTCTACTGGGAAACCTGGATAGTTTGATTTTTCTGTACAGGTCCACAGTTTCAGCAACCTGAGACAGAACCTTTTGAAAATATCAGGGAGACAGTCCTATCTTTTCCGTAGGTAACCATTGCTGACCGGAACTAACTTTCCATCTAGACTTACACAATGTAAACAGCTACGCTAGCACTGTCTTATGTTTAAATTTGTCTTGTGGATGTGTGTAGGTCTACCTTCTGTTCGGTCTCCAGGAATCGGACCAGATCGTCAGTGTCCAGGTGGTCTTTGTGGTTGCTGTAGGTGAGCATGAGCAGGTATAGGTCTCTCCGTGTGGACATCATCTTGTAGAAGGAGCAGAATTCCTCGAAGCCTAATGTGCCCTGGTGGTCGTCTGTGTCTGCCTCCTGCACACGCACACAGCCATGTCCCCAAAAGGTTTAATAGCATAGGCCTAACACAGACTTTTATGCCGGTGCAGCGATGCGAATCGGTGAGTCTTACCATCCCAATATACATACACAAGATTTATATAAAAATTGTCAATCTTTAAGAAATTCTCAAATATGGATTCCCACGTCTCACAACCCCCAGAAGCATTCCCAAACCTTTTGAGACAAAATTTTACTGGCATACCTCCTGTCCTATTTCAAAGAGAGACAGTGCGAGGGAGAGTGAGAGATAAAGCACTGAGAGAGAGAGAGGGAATGTGGGAGTCCTGTAGTTTATGGATCATTTACATTTGGTTGTTTAATTAAAGAAAAAATATGTAAATAATAGTTGGAGGACTGTTGCAATCCCAGCGGAAGTAATTGTTGCCCCAGAAGGTGGCTTCCTTCTCGTCCTTAGACTGCAGTTGTGTTCGACAAATTGTAATAATGCCCTATTATAGTGTTGTGTTGTTTTACTTTGTACTTTGCAATTTATAGTTTCTGGCATTTTACCATTTTGCCTCACTCATGGGAACATAATTTTACTTAGTATTGAGTATATTTATCTGAATTTGCATTTGCTAATAAAATGTACAGGATATGTACGATATGCATCTGTTATTACCTTTATTCATTTGAACAATATATCAATCTACGAAAACATTGCAATGCAAATTTAATAACCAACTTCATAATTTTGTCAACAATACTATGTAAAACTGAATTTCCTGTTTGGCATTTCCATCCTGAAAGATGAGATGAGTCCCAGATTGCCCAGAGGATGTCTGCAGCCAGACCCTTCTCGCTTAGTTAGGCATATAAATACATATATTTTCAGTCTGTCAATCTGTTAATTACACCCAAAATTATGTTTTTAGGGGACCTCATCTCTTATTAAGAGGAGCCAAGCTCCCTCTGGCTCCCCTGTAGTTTGCACCCTGGGTATGTGTTTCTCTGCATACAAAAATACGACAATACACAAGAATGTTTCTCTTTCACAAGAGAAACATTAACAACTTGTCTGATAACATTGAAATATATAATATAATTGTGCGTCACAATAATTCTTGTCTTTTCGGTCCGTGATTATGGAAACTTGTGTGAGAGAGGAAGATAATATACGGTATGCTATGCTATAAAGGCAATAAGCCTTACTTAATATAAATATAGTTTAGTAAACTATTAGTTAATAAAATAAACTATAGAATAAAATATTTAGGCTACAGTGTTTTTGAAGGGATGGGGGGGGGTGTAGAATTAACATGTCAATCGCATCTGCACGCAACGCAAGTTGCCTGACGACAACGCAATAACAATTCATTCAAGGGTCATATGAAAACCTGCATTAATGGCGTGAAAATAATGAGTGGCATTAAAAGGAAACTGCGTTAAATTAAGGCGTTAACTTAAGTCTAAGACTGTGTGACACATAGGCACGGGGCACAAATGCACACAGAACGCATGAATTATGTCGCAGTTTTAGGCACAGAGTTTTTGGGTTTTTCTCTGACTATATATTTCTTAAGGGTGTGAATGATATTCAATAGGCCACAAGCTTCCATATTTTTATTTGGATTTGCCGGCAAGGATTTGGGTTAACAACATAATGTGGGGGTTATTGCTGTTTTACTGTAATATCCCCCACTGTTTTCCCCACTGTTTCTCAGGCACCAGTCAAATCTACACTAAGTCATGATTGAAGAAATTGTATCCATCTAACTAGAACTCTCCAGGACATTGCTTAAGAGGGTACCACAAAATAGAAGAAGCACAGCTAGAGAAAAGCATCTCTTGTTTCGATCAACGTGTAAATGTATGTGTTAGCAGTGAGGGCTTGACATGGCCTGAAGGGGTATAAATAGATGGATTTTAGACTGCAAATTATAGGTCACAGAAATTATAAGATAATGACAAAGTAAAGTCTTTACATTATGAAGTTGTCACTTAGATTGTGTTTAAAGATATTAATATAATATAAAATAAACGAGGTTGGTAATAGAGACAGAACACAGAGGTAGGCCTTTCCACTTTACAGAGTCAAGTCCACAAAATTGTTTTTGATGTAAGTAGGTTAAGCCAATGAACAAGCTAGAAGATTTGTAAACACACTAATTTTCATCCATGTGCCCAAGCCTACACAAGAGCCAGATTAGTCACTGATGTTGTTTACCCAAAATTACAAGAAAGGCCATCTGTATCCCAGTAGCACCATATGGATGAGAATCAAAAGAACATAAGCTTAGTACTAGCTAGCCAGTTAACTCCTCTCCAGGGAGGAGGGAACACCAATGTGACTGCAACCAATAGCTGCAGGATTACAGTCAAATGCTTTGAGTTAAAGTATTTCCTGGAATCATCTGATATACCCTTTATACTGTAGATTTTTACAGTACATACAGGAACTGGTCATATAATTAGAATATTTTATATAGTTATTTCAGTAATTCCATTCAAAAAGTGAAACTTGTATAATGTATACATTCATTCCACACAGACTGATATATTT
>JAOEHI010033269.1:0-23876 GCA_025447815.1 Percopsis transmontana | reverse complement strand
TTTTCATACCCATGGCTTTGATGATTCCAGAGCTCTGGTTCAGATTGATATTGCTGCCAAACACATTGTTTTTACAGGTTGAGCCATTCTGAGCTCGGCAGATTTTCAGTTGTATATTGTTACTGTCCTGACCAGTGCTGTTGATGACCTTGATATTTTTCACTAGACTCTCCAAAGACTTGAGATAATTTGTAGACATTCCTTCTTCAACAGATTGGTTAGCTCCACCCCAAGATAGGTTGAGCAAGTTGCTTGCTGCCTGAATAAGATTCTGAAACAAACAACAAAAAACATACTATAACATAATCTAAACTACAGAACATCATAGGATATAGATCTTTACCTCTATCAAAGCATAAATCTGAGATAAATATATGATGGATGTCTTAATAATAAGAGGTGCTCACAGGAAATACTTTTTCATTCACAGGGATAAGTTGTGTTGCGGTTGCCATGACGTTGATGACATTGATAGAAGCAGAAATGTCAGCAAAGGGGTCACTACTGGGCTTGAAATTGTTCTTCAACTTCAAGAAGATGTTTTCAGCATCCTGTTGGGTAGCTCCAAGTCCCTGCAGAAAATTCTGCAGGGAAAAGTGAGACAAAAAAAGTCTCCATACAAAAGTTACAATAACAGCCATACATCAAACCTTACTGTATCTACACTGAGCGCCAAAACAAAAAATAAAGCCAAAAAATACAATTAAATTAATTATAAAATAAAATATATAAAATGTAAGGTGTGGTATCTTTACATAATTTATAAATGTCCAATTACTACAAAATATTGAATAAATAGCTGAATTCTTTAAACTATTATATAGTGGGGAGGCCTCCTTGAGTGGTTCTCAAAGTGGGGCCCAGGACACCCTGAAGGTTCAAAATAAAGTTTTTTAATGTGGAGATAATGAAAAACTGTTTTAATTTTGTATTATTTTAGATCCAACCTACAGTAATCTCTTTTTCTGTTTTTTCCAGTAATGTTTATTATTATATATACTATGAAATAAATAATAATATAATAAATTATGTATTATTCTCTTGGCCATGTTGTAACTGTAATTTCCTAACGTGTAATTACTTACCTTACTTAACCACAGTTTCTCAAACATGAATTGTGATGCTGCGTTTACCTCTGCTGCACCATAAACTTCCATTAGGCCTTCGCTGACACAGTAGGAGATCACACTCTGCCACTGATAACCAACACATGTCCGTGTTTTATAGCCAACTCTGCCCACTGGACATGTGTTATTAACTACTGTGACTCCGGTTGGTGTCTTTGGCCAAATTTCACCATCAATCACGTCTTCCTTGCAAAAGTCATTACCAACTTTAATAAAAAGAGAGGTCATCACATTTTAAATAAAAAAAGGCCCCAAAAAACATACTGTATATATGTGTATAGTTAAAAAATAAAATAGGACTGCAAGGTACTAAATTACTAAACCCTAATTTTAAACCAAGACACATAATAAAAGTCACTACAAATCAGACAAACTATTTAATAGAAATATTGAATTAAATATTTGAATACCATAAAGGACTGGAATATCCACTGTTGCATTCTTGATTTGATTTTTCATGTTCGTAAAAGCGATAGTGATGCTATATTTTACTTTAACAGTTGGCGTTTCAGACGGGCAACTTATAGTTACTATAGTGCTGTATTGGAGGAAACCGCTAGAATCTGAAAATTAAATCATATATCAGATTAAGTTAGCTCAGTCAAAATTTAGATTGTACATGATATGTAATTACAAAATAACACTATCACTGTATTATATATTAGGTACTATATTAGCCTATATTTAATCCCTAGAAGACATGCTTTAACCATACAATTTTATAGTTTAAAGGATTAGAGCAAATAGGTACAATATATTCCAGATCGATTTTTAGGGAAAAAACAGATCTTACATTTGCTTTTATAGATCAGCTATGCTAGAATAACTGTTAGTGTTAACAGTATCTATTCATTGTAGGTAAAATGTTGTGTGGGTTGTAGATAAAACTAAACATCTACTAAAAAGCAAAATTAGAAACATAAGTTTAAAGTTAAGGTAAATTAAAGTTCATACTTGCGTTTGGTGGTGTGTATGATATAGGTTTTCCATTCAGAGTCCATGAAACTTTAAGTTCCTCTGCAACATTCTCAGAAATAGCAGTGACTGTCACCACAACATTTGTAACAGTTTTTTTTGAGCAGTCGGCTATCAAAGGTTCAATTTTCATTGTGATCGTGTCAGGCAGCAGAGCCACTAACAGTCTTGACTTAGCTGTGTGTTTAACACTGCCACTTGAAAATCCGCACTCAAATATACCTGAGGGTGACAAGGAGAACTTTTCATTTGGCAACAGTTAGGCAAAAGGTATTGCAGCAGACATTGATTAGATAGAGTTAAGGATGTGTATCTTGCTCAAGGGTGGCCACGAGGGGATTGCATAAATCTCAGCCAGAAAAATACAGGTGCATTTGTCCATGCAATATTTTCATATTTTGACGTTTTAATGTGTTGTATCATGTGAGCATAGCCATGCATTTGGCAAACAGTAAACACAGGGTAGCAAGCCTACGTCACAGAGTATGCTTGCTGGGCTGTGTTGCAGAGCAGGGGTGTCACCTGCATGTGTACTCATTACATACGAATGAGTGGCACGCAGAGAAATAATTTCTAAATTGTTCTTTGTTTTATTTTCTGAATTATGGGTACCTGCACTTGTTTTGGTGTCTGGAGTGGGATAAAATGGTAAATGTTAGGTTTGCACTAGTAATTAATCACTGCTCTTACATGCTCTTGCACTGCTCTTACAATGTGAACATTTTCATTCTAATCTAGACAATAATGTCGGAGGGGGACCCCCAACTTGCCTGCCCAGTTACCAGTCACTTTATTGAGGGTGACCGTGACACAAGACTTGAAGACCTCTGTGGCGCAGTTGGTGATCACACTCACGGTGCCGTTGTTAAGAACAAAGCTATTGTTCTTCTGTCTAACTTCCCAGCCAGTGCTTCCCACTACCTCATCATACGTGCATTTGAGGGAAGGACTGGATTGGTAGCACACGGGAGTCGCTGGAGCCTCCATGTCTACCATTCCTGTGTGTGGTGTGGGGCAACAGTGCAGAATAAATATGCATAGGTATTTTCAATGCAGGAAAGTACATGTATCACAATAGTTTGTATGTTTTTTGTAACTGTCGCTACTGTCTTATATAGCCTACAAGTACATACAAAATTGTTTTATTTTACTGTATGTACAGTCGAATAGAGATACACTATGGGATTCATTAAGGTTCAGCAATACCACAATAATAATAATATATCATACTGTATATATGATATATTATATAATTTGACATATCACTACAAAGTTACCCTATGCAGCTTTACGTAAAACACATCAATAAAATGGAGATACTTTTTTCACTAACCTAGAGTGACAGCCGTTATTGTGGCATTAAGAACATTTTCTAAGGCATTTAATATATTTTGAAGCCGTGCAGTCTTAAACTTGACGGTGACAGCTGTCTCGAAGTCAGCAACTGTAGACTCCCTTGAACAGACGAGGCAGAGAGTTGAAGAAGAATCACAGGTTAATGATACCGTGGTGAATGTATTTGTAATGAACTGAACAACCATATGGATGCTGTTTAAAAGACCTTAGTACAATCATTTATCAATTGAATTGGTTCATTTGACTGATTATGTTTGTTAAGGAATACCTCCCTCATACCTCACAGTTACGTTCAGGCCCTTATAACCATTCATCTGCATGAACCTTTCTTTAACCTGGAACATGAGAGAAAATCTTATTTAGTCTTTAGCCTTGTCCTGAAAAGCTGTCCATTCAATTCACTCAAAACGCCAGCGTGGGTGTACAAGTGCTTTCATTGACGGTCACTGATATTAACCCTTCATTCAATCAAGGTCTTATACTACGTTTACTGTACGTGGCAGGAGGTAGGTGGCAGACGGCAAACCCAATGACATTGCTTTCAATGGGAGCATGATGGTAAATATTTTTTTTAATTTCTGTCAAGGCAGACAAGACTTGCCACCGATATTGAAATATTTCAACCCTCAAAAAAGATCCATATGATGGAATGTCACCAGGGTCCTACTGAATCTCCTGCTTTATGCCGCCAAGGGGGACAATATTTACATGTTGAATAATATTTATATTTGCTCTCAATGGGTAGTAGTAAGTAATATACTGTATACACCACAATCATTTAATTTTAAACCATATATATTATTACACCTCTATTTATGGAAATCACCATAGCACGTTGTACTGCCTAGTCACCCCCTTTTTTGCTCACCCAGCCTTAGTCAAAGCACAAAGGAAGAACCATTTAATTACGAATTTTGTCAAGTTTGCCTACTACAGAGTAGGCCAATTTCAGGTTTTATGTTGATGATGATGGTATAGTTTTTATATATAGCTTGGCTAGCCTGTATCCGTTAAGATTTATTTGCCAGGTAAATTTACAAAATAACTTTAAAGTAACTTTGCTGCTATAATCTCTATAAACAGATAATTGCATATGAATGCAGAATCTGTAGGCAACGGCACAAGATTTTGGTATTGGAAGCGTAATGGTTTCCATTTGTTGTCCGTTTGAAGTCCGTTTGGAGTCTGAGTAGTATTGATCAATCACATTTCAGAGGGCATTGTTAGGCCTGCTACCACTAGGTAGCTCTGTTCTCTCTCTCTCTCTCTCTCTCTCTCTCTCTCTCTCTCTGTCCCTAATTACAGGAGTGGAGCCTGGTGTGCGGGAGTCGGGCCTCCAGCTGCAGCTTAATCACCTCATCACTACTCTGCTTTATGTACCCGGTCAACCTGCCACCCAGCGTCAGATCATAGTCTATACTACCCGAGTTAGTGTAAACCTTAAAACCTGATTAGTCCCCTGTATCAGTATATTGCTATATCCTAAACTTGTCTGTTGCCTGTCTACTGACCAGAACCCGACTTCCCGGCCTTCCTTCTCTCCTGCTCTCGCGCACTCCAGGACCTGACTACATCGCCTCCGCATCCTGGACCTCACCTGGACCTGTTCCCGCAAGGAGACCTGGCTCCTGTTGTTTCTGTATCTTGTGGATTAAACCAGTTTCATATCCAAACCTGCCTGTCTGTTTGCTTTTGGGTTCGGTCCCTGTCATGCTCGTAACAGGCATTGGTTGCATGCTGGTAAACAGTCCATGTGGAGAGCAAAAGAGGCAGAACATGATAACCGATGGGTTCCCAGGTTGATAAAAATGTGTCTGGTGTAAAAAGGCCTCAACAAAACATTACACTGAGAAGGAAAGTTGCTTACCATGTCTGTCTGGTTACTGGTCCATGTGCCACTTTTTATATTAATTGAACCCTTGATGCAAACTGTATCAATTGAAAATCATTATTGTGACTGTTAATAATGGTAAATTCTCAAATATATTATCCAAACAGTAACATTATACATATCTATGTTTATCTATATATATATCAAATGTGTACCTAACACAAAAAATTGCCCTTCTTTTCTCTAACCTTATAATGTGATTACAAATAGACAAAGTATGATCTGTGAATTGTAAGATACGATATAATATATGTTTTTTTCTACCTGGCACTAAACCAAATATCACATGAACAAACAAATGTCAATTGGTTATTAATTTGTTGTAATTTTTTTGTGCCATATACGCTAAATAGCACCACTGGTGTCATAAGTCAACATAGAACAACTGGTACCAGATTCAATACCTTCGACTTTGGGGATACAAAGTGGCGTGAAGTGGGACACATTAGCTCCATTATCACACACTTCATTAGTCCAAGTGTATCCCTGGGCGCAGCTGCAGTTTGTGCTGGATCCCACAAACAGACACTCTACACAGAAACAGTTGTCACTGTTTGGTTAACTGTTTAATATGAGTTGTAGGGAATAAATTGTTTTTAGCACCATGCTGTACCTGATATTAGGCCAGATTGTATGATGACCACTCGGATAGTTTCAGGTGTTGCAAAGGTAGCATTACTGAGTGCTGACTGGATACTCTTGGCTTGGAGAGTAACATTGCTTTCTATTATAATCGTAGCAGTATACGTATCTAAAAGAAGACATGCATTTTGTTCACAATTGTTCGTCCACAAAGAAAGTTGACAAAAGTATGTGTTCTCCTACTTCTCTGGCTAAATACTAAATACTTTAAATGAAAGAGTGACTCACCTGAAAAAACCTGCAGTGGGAAGGAGATTGAATCATTACATTAGGCAGATAATATTATTATAAAATTAAAATACATGAAAGCAGAGGTAGGCCATCAGGGCCAGTAAGGCCTTCTCTGCTGGCCTAGAGATTGTCAGCATCAGAAAATTTTATTTTTATAATCTAATGTATATTTTAATTAACACTATGTGTCTTTTACAAAGTTTAACCGAAGTAAAACTAGCTAGCAAGGACCACATGATGGATTTTGTTTTCAAGTAGGGATTGTCATTCAGTGAGTCTGATTTCACGTGTTAGGTACGGTATTATTGAATAAGCAGATGCTTTTATCAAAAGCTACTTACAATTACATGGTGCTTTTACATATAGCAGATAGGGGTTATGCTCAAGGATGCTTACAGGTAGGCCAACTCTGGGGCTTGAACCCACGACCTTCCGGGTGGGAGTTCAACACCTTTAGCACTATAGGCTTTCCTGCCTCATATCAAACAATATCAAACTTGTAACGCATTGTATTTTGGCTATTGACTTTAGACTGAAATGTTTTGGTTGCTAGTGCTGCTTGGTCTATTTGGTGAGAGTGTTTTTGTCGGATTTTTAAACAAGGTTGGTCTGCGGGTTTGTAGCAACCTAGTTACAAGTGTTTTGATAAACCTATTACAGTGTTGGTATTGTACACAGATAAGGCAAATATGTAGATGAGGTTTAGCCTGCGTATGTGTGTGTGAGTGTGGTTAGCTTTATTATATATGTACCGTTAATTTGTGCATTGCGCACCGGTTCTGAGTGCATATGAAAACTTTTGTGTTACTTGTGGTAACACCGAAGGCTTGTTGAGAATCACGGTCCCCACTGCATGGAACGCTTCATTAACTATGTGATTGCAGCAGTTATTCAGAGTTATGAAAATGACTGTGATATACAGAATATTTAAATACGGTACAGCCATACATAAAATGACATTATTTGGCAAGACACAGGCAAATATTGAACTACTGTTCATTTGTGCCATTCAGAAAGATGCTTCCCATTCAGTTTTACCTGTTGGTAGATGAACGCGACTCCAACCAGGAACAGGATGGCCCTGGACCACATTATTGGCCTGGTGAGAATTGACAATTGACAATTTAATTAACATGGTTTTTACATGCTTTTACTGTAAAGCTCACACGCAAACACACTAAGCCATATAGGTGTTGGGTGCTGTGGTGCGGATTCTGTTTTAACATGTAGTTTTTATATATACAGTATAAACCACGCATAAAATACAAACAAGAGTCAGCAAAGAAAAGCTGTTTGGCATTGTCAGAGACGATTAGGCAAATGTTTCTGGGGCGCAACCCACATACTCAGCTCTGCTGCTCATTCTACAAATGCATGTTCCTTACAAATGGTGCACCATTTAAAAGGGAAATAATCGGGCTTTCCAATAGTGTAAGATTTATTGCCAAGAAGCATTGTTACAATAAAGAAATAATCTACCAAACACACATTTCCTTACTTTTTGTGTGTAGTTTATAACTGAATTTCCCTTCTGAATTCCATAAAGGTTTATCTCACCATGTCATCAGTATACATACAATGCAAATGCACCTGCACTATGTAAATATCAACTATAATTTTCAGGGTTATTGAGGGACGACACCAGCCCTCAATGACACTGTACCTTCCGATAGCAATGTTTAATCCAAAATGTTCTTATTTTATCTATAATGAAACATTAAAACAAATTGTTGTTATTTATCTCTTTATTTATATGTTATATGTTATACTTATATGTTAGAACTATATTGTTAGAAATTCGTCCCGAATTGTATGATCTTAATATTTTAAAATGTGCTTACAGTGCGTAATGCGACCGGGTTTAACCATTGTCACTCCACTGTATTCCCTGCCCCTAAAACTGCAGAAACACTGTGCCTTTTCTTTTACATCCACATTTTTGGCCTGGTGAAGAAAACCAATTGAATTAACATGGTGCATATAAAGTACTGAATTTCCCTTCTAGCTTCCATGAAGCTTTATCTTATCTTGCTATCAGTATAAATACAATGCAAATACACCTGCACTATTCAAACATAATCTGAAAGATGCACAGTACTTAATATTAAGGTAAGTCGAGGGTTTAACAGAAGTAAAATTCCGCTTTAAAACAAATCTTGAACTGCTGAGCTATATAGTAATACCTACAGTATGTGCTCACTGAAATGAATGCTGACATTAGGCACACCCTCTATAATTACTGTTACTGTAATTGATTCCTTTGTAAGTAGCTCTCTAACACAAAGGTGGGTTTTACGTGGAATGGAATTAGTCCCTATGAACAACCACAGGTACAGTCACAGAATATTAACTTGAAAATGAATAAAATCTTATTTTCTAGGATAAACATGCGCACGCCTAACACATATAGCCACTGTTGGATTTAAAGTGTTCACATTCATGTAATGGGCTTCAGTCAGGAGAAAAACCTTGCATTTTTTAGTGATTACAGCATGGTTAAACATCACAGAGTAAACTTTAAAAAAATCTTAGATTTAGGTATAAATGATTAATAATAACAACATTAATATAAAACAACCTGAATGTTATAAAGTTATTCATTTTGGATAACAGCACAGACATTTTTGTTTGATCTACCTAATCCAATTTGCATTTTGTTTACATTGCGCCACATATACAGTACCAGTCCAAAAAAAGCCGACATGAAATTCGAACACTGCGTTTGTGCTTTATTCACTGTGAGAAAGTGTGAGAAAAATGCCCAGGCTACCGAAGACCCTTACGCTAGCAGAACGTGATAAAAAAGACATGATGAAAAAGATAGATAAGGGTGGAACATCTATCGCTGTTGCTTTTTTGAAGTGAATATCCTTTACACTTCCTACTGTGTATTTCTGTCACACTCATGTGAGTGAGCGTGACCGAGCAAACAAATTCTACTTAAGTGTCAGGACCATCACATGGTTGTTTACTGCAGTTTATGAGACTACTGTATGGTGGCCTGCCACAAAATTAGTCAACAACCTAATTTTTATCTAATGTTTAGTTTAAGCCACACACAAATTTGCTGTACAAATATACAAAAAAGCAAATTTTACATTCTTTCTGTCATTAACACACAAAGATCACAATCTTTACTGAAAATGTTTAGGTAGCATGTTGGACACAAACGGTGGCACTATTTTCCCCGTACCTATGCTCATTTTACCCCTACCATGGGGCAAGTTGTTCCAGGACTATATTTAGGACAGCTGGGCCATTGTCCTAAAAGCATAATAATTAGATAACTTGTTTTAATTTCCATGGGTTATTTAAAGTAACTATGTTTTTAAACAAATTATACCCTGTTAATAATACTGAACTTTACATAAATTTTCATTGCTTTTATTGCTTTATTGCTTTGATTTTGCTAGATTATATAATACTGTATATAAATAGTATTTATTAATTTTAATTGTATTATTAATTTTAGTATGTATTAAAAAAAATGTATAGGATATTTAAGAGAGATTGATTGCTGCCAACCCTGCAGCGCTCAACCAGCAAGCATCTATTGTAAGCATTCTCCAGTAAACCAACAGGTGAACATATTCTGATGCTGATTGAACCACATGTTACAGTCATATATTGAGCAAAGCCTCCAGAAGCATATATTATGTAAATATTTCTGTATTTCTGCTTTAGGACCCAACGGTTACCTCCCACAAGGGGTAGAGGTAGAATCTTCACTGCAGTAAACTGCAATAGTTGACATAGTTATCACCAACAATGCCATAAAACCAACAATGCCATAAAAAAATGTAGGCCTAATTGTAAGTCGCTTTGGATAAAAGCGTCTGCTACACATTTACACTGTAAATGTAAATGTAAATGTAAATGTAAATGTAAATGTAAATAAAACAGAGACTTTCTAGACAGGGTTTGTCAGACACCAGTATATCTGTTTACAATGTTTACCGCGGTTATAATGATGTAGTAGATGCAGGGTTATAATAAATACGTAGTTAATATTTATAATTGTAATATTGGAATTACTTAAAATTAGCTCCATTGTGATAGATGCCCCTTTTTACATTTGAGCCCCTGCCCCTGTGGAATTCTCTTCACTTCCCTGGTCAAATTTATTGTTTAAATTCTTCCATCGTCTATCCCAGTATGGTGTAAATACATATTACATATTATACATAGCTATTTCCATAGCTAGTAAAGTCTTGGCAGGAAGCCCATTTGTTCCATGGTGTTTATAAACCATAGTCTTCTCGGAGACCAACTATTGAGTTACAGTAGGCTGCTCACATGAAGTGAGAACCGGCAGCCGCAGTTTTCACTTGTGTAAATACATGCTATGGAGTTTATATAGGACCTGCAATAGACTGCAAAGATATAGGCTATTAGAAAATATATATGTTTTGATGGGTTTGGGTTTTACTGCCTTTTTTGTGTCGAAAAACGTGTCATAACATGGAAAGCCGATTATCTTTTTCGTTTCATTTATTTTATATTAAATTATTTTATATAATGTCTGTCTGCGTACACGCAACTGCAGGAGATGTTAATCAACATGTGACTGTAACAGTACAACGCATATTCTATCATAGTAATTGTTATTTAAGAATTTAATACACGCAGGGACGCTGGAAGACATTTTCACTTGGGGGTGCTGACATTTTTAGCTTGGAGTGACATTTGTGTTGACATTGCGTAGGCTAATTCCTAGGGGGGTCTGGGGGTATGCTCCCCCGGGAGAAGAATTTGAGCAAATTTGAGCTGCAAAAGCAGCACTTACACATTACCTACAGCATAATGCTAAAATACATCTTGACTACACACCCACCGTCCAGAACATTAACAATATATAATAACTTGTTTGCTATAAATTGACTCAAATGCCAGTTGTAATCGTGTGTAGGCTAGCCTATATATCACAGACAAACCCACAACTTTGACGGGCTATCATAGCCTACTATAGAAACGTTTCGTTTATCATTCTTTGTGAGTGACTTTTTTGTCGTGCCACCACCATTCATATATATACAATGTGTTTATGATTAAATTGTTTACAAGAGCACAAAGTTCTTCATAGATCTACATTAGCCTCTTAATTGTGCTCCCAAAGTGCACCAGATTGACGCATTTAACTTTTCTTCTAGCTCTCTCTTTTTTCATCACACATGTTTGCATTCCTGAGTAGGCCCTACAGTGCAAAATTCTTAAATTCCGGAAATAAGCACACTCCAGTTAGCAGCAGAATTTTACGTGGTCCCAACCCTGTACCCGACTGATATATGATGTACTGTATGTAACTTCAATTATATTTTTTAAATTTCTTTAGTTAGCATTTTTCAGTTTTCAGTTTAGTTAGCATTTTTTACACTACCTTTATTTTATAGTGTAACAATCTATATAGTGTAATACAATACCAGTGAATTCTGGTACTGCCAGTATTAATGTTAGTTGACACACCCCAGTTTTAAAAAATCCTATTAATTAATCCTACCCTAAAGTACTCTTACCTGGGCTGAAGAAAAGTAGTTTTAAATCAGGATCAATGTTGTCAACGTTACCATAGCTGCATGTGACGTGTAGAGTACAAACCAGTGTTGGAAGTGAGATGAGAAGTGGGTGAATGTGCGAATTTTGAGTAAACACCAACTTTGTGTTTACTTACAATTTGCATTAATGGCTTTGCAGTATCGTCTCTACAGAGCTACGTAAGTAGGAGTGAGCATTGTAAAGTTACATGCGTATTTGTCTCCCAAATGAAATGTTTGCCTTTCCGTATTTTTGGTTGGTTCGGGTTTGGCCATGGTCTTTTTTGAATTAAGATAAAATGGCAAAACAAAATACGTCCTTATATTTATGTTGTTATGGCAATGAAAAATAACCCAAATATTAACCCAATAAACCTATGCTGATGGCTCAATTGTCCTATATTGAGCCCTCTTTTGGCTGGACAATCTTCATGCACAGATGACATGTGAAGATGCATGTGAATAACAAATGAATGGATCATCATGTGGCACCTTACATAAGAAGCCGGTAAAGCTGATATAAGTAACAGTAAAACCTAATAAATCCAGGGAGTAGGACATTCTACCCTAGATTGGGTGCTTTTTAATGTAAGGAAATTACATTCAATTTCCTATACCCTTTAATATAGAATGCTCACAATCAATACCTTTCAACAGAGAATACGTGTAATTAATAGATCAAATCAGATACACATTCATTTATTTCACAGATTAATACATGGTTTATGGCTACCATAATTCTGGTCAGGGAATCACGTGTACCGTAGTTGAGAGCAAAAGGTTGACTTTTGTTATGAACAAATAACAGAATCAACATGATTCATGTTGTCCCACTATGCGAAACTACTCTAATTTAGTTGACCACTGTTTCACAATTTTCACAAAAGGCCATAAAGTGGTTTTCTGAGCATGCTGACCTCTTTGCATGTGTGCAACCTTTGCTGCTCTCACATTTAATTGGAGGCATGTTTTGCTGTTTACTTAGCATCAAAGAGATACAATACCAGGTCTGAGTCACAATCCAGCTATGTAAATCACTGCTTTATAAATTCAAATAATAACCAAATAACCATACACAGGCAGAAGAGGACTGCTATGTTGTTATTAGAACAGAGTCTAATTGGGGCAAAAATGGACACACTGTGAACTCTATCTTGTTACACAATGCTACATTTTCTGTCGTCCAATTTTTTTTTCCAAAATTATGCTGGGTGGTGCATAATGGGCACCACCAGGACTGCCTTGTATTTCTTTATATAATAAAATTGTTATATGTTTATTTAACCTTCCTGATTTAAATGTTATACTGTATTTAACTGATGGTTCTGTTTGACTTTGTCATTGCAAGTGAACAAGGTCAGTCTTGTGTGTACAGCAGCCTTGCCCCTCCTTGCCGCACTATTGCTCCCTAGAAGGACAGCAGTGAACCAGCGCTTGTAATCCACGAGATGAGAGACGAGGACAAGCCACCTAACACAAAAGACAGCAGACTGCCGCCCTCCCTCTCCCCCTTGCCTACTTCTGCCGCCTTAATACCAGGAAACCCAGCGGCTCAGACACAAGCAGCATTGGCATTGTGGACGGTGAAGCTGACAAAATGTTTTTAAACAATTTTGTTGTTTGTTGTGTTGTGTGTGCTTTGACAATCCAGGTAATGCAGCTGGTTTATGAGGAAGCATTTGAGTAATTAACTCCCCCCAGTGTAAAAAGGTGTATGCTTGTTATGTAGCCTAGATACTTCAATGTGACAATGGGAATAAAAATGCATTGTAGAGTAAGACATGTATTCAATGTTATGTCATGTTATCCTATCTCACCCCTGACCACTTGGTGGCAGTAACAGACTAACAATTGTGGGTTTATGTATGTTTTTGTTCAGATTTGTTTTAATCACTTTATATTGTACCTTGGACTGCACAGGAGGGCCTTTCCCAAAATACACAGCTTAACACTCACACAGGTTTTATTCCTCCCTGCATTTTGAGAGCAACTGGAGATCACATGCAATATACGAGGGTACAGACCAGATGTCCTCATCAAGGACTTGAACCAAAACCCATTAGTCCCTTGTTGGTCCTTTGTTCTCACCTTTTATTAGAGTCAACAGCTCATGTTAGGTTTACCAGTACTTACCAGTATGTCATTGTGCATGTGCAGAGGCTCTTAATAATCTTGCTCACCTATCAGTAACAGTGTAAAGTCAAGGCCTGCCAGTCACTCTTTATAGCTCCCATAAACAATATCAAAGGCTAAAGGTTCCTCTGTTGCCAACCTGCCACCTGCATTAAACCAAACCAAGAATGTTTTTCTCGGCCATTCAAGATGTGTATGATGCTGAAACTATTGGTGTGGACAGGGCTGGTGGCTTTAGTCACCTCACATATTGTGAGTATTTTGCTTTCAGGCTGTATTTGTGATTTTCTAAAATGTGTGTGTAAAACTACAAGCCATGACGTGATAATGTGTATTTCATGCAGATCCCTCTGTCAAACGTACATGGTAAGTGGGAAAATGTGTTTTTGAAACAGAAATACAGAATCAAAACAATTGTCTACAGTCAAAATAGTATATGGTCTATCTGCTATTTCTTTTCAATTCAGAGGTTTATAAGAATGGTGAGGATGAAAACCCCCTCCTCAATTTGGGTAAGTTAATTTCAGTGAGGCTTTAAAGATGTTTCTGCCCACAGATTGATCTGACCTTAGACATTTCATTTGGGGACATTTCAGTGGGGGCAGGATAGTCTAGTGGTCAAGGTGTTGGACTCCCAGCCTGTAAGCATCCTTGCTTACAGGTGAGCAAGCTGCCTAACCCCTATCTGCTCCTTGTAATTGTAAGCCTGCTGCGTCTGCTAAATGACCTAATTGTAATTAATTTGTCATTAACCTTCACAATGCAAATTATATATTTAAGTATATGACTATATGCACTTTGATTAGTACATCATTTATAATATACATACTGTATGTTACCTGTAGGTTCAGATGCCGACCTAATCGAAGGGGACATTGTCATTCCGGTGAGTTGCATTGCAATATATATTATATAGCTACATATAGTTTTTTTCTTAATTTGAAGAATTTCTAATTTGTTCTTTCTAGTTTTTTCAGATTAGAAGTAATTTTTTTTTTACTGTTATGGGCCTTTGATACTGAAACTTTAAAGGGACCTTTAGACATTTTATCCCAACGTGTATATAACGCCTCCCCCCCCCCCCAAAAAAACACGAAAGTCGCCCCGATTTCCTACTGCAAACTTCCTTTGTTTGAAAGCAGTTTGAAATCTGTGTGCGGGATTGAGGGGATTCCAGGGAGGGCAGGGGAAGGGGGTTTTCAGGTGAGGGAGGGGTTGGTTGTGTTCTCGTGTTTTCAGGTGTGGCAGGGGTTGCTCGCATCCAAAATTATCTCTGATCGCCCCTTTAATATAACATTTAGTATAATACAGAAAATCTAGTGTCATTATTATTTCATAATTATTTGAAAACTTTCCATCTTGGGTATCTTAGGTCATTTTTAGCCTTAAGGGACCCGATTTACTCATCACTACCCCCTGGGGCCAAGAATTACCCATTACTACTCTAACTGTAATATAGAAGTTTTTCTGTATGCTATAGATTGGACGCAATGCCTTGCTCAACAAAAGCTACAGATGGACATTGCCTATCCCCTACATCTTGGGTGATGACTTGGGTGAGACGTGGTCAATGACACAAACTGACATACTACAGTATAAATAACACACTGGTGCTAAAGCATATGGTCAAGCATGCATTTGAGTCATTCTATTCAGAGTGACTTACAAGTAAGAAGGCCAGGTGTTGTCTTCCTCATGATGGACACATATTTGCCGTGGTATGTATCAAACCTAAGATTATTTGCTCATTCTCTCCTCAGATCTGAACGCCAAAGGCTGTGTCCACCAGGCCTTTGAAATGTACCGACTCAAGTCTTGCATTGACTTTAAGCCTTATGAGGGGGAGAAGACCTTCATTAAGTTTGAAAAGAGAGGCGGGTATGACATTAAATTGCATATGTTAAGAAGATGCTAGAAGGGATGGCATACCATGCCTGACTTGTCTCAGTCAATCAGGGATGGATGGTAAAGCCACCGGCCTCGATTCTGTTATGGGAATTATTTTACATTGACTAGCACTACCAGCCACATATTTGGGAGCCAATCAACTTTCTACTGGTAATGGGCCTACTGTATGTTTATATTTTTATGCTATACATAATGCTATTAAAAGAAGTTGGTCCTTGCTTGTCGTCAGTGTGTGCATAAAATGTAGGAACCACTTTAATTTACTGTAATGTATGTCTCTCTACTCTGTGAATGTTGTGAAGGTGTTTTTCCAGTGTCGGGGACCAGCAGAAAGGACAGATTCTGTCCCTGGGGCCAGGCTGTGACCACAAGGCTGTGATCGAACACGAGCTGCTTCACGCCTTGGGCTTCTACCATGAACAGTCCCGTACGGACCGAGACGACTACGTAGACATTTGGCTGGATCAGGTTACACCGGGTAAGATATAATACAAGATATGAACTAAATATACATCCTTAAAACATACATACTGTAAGACATAAACAACAAAATAGAATGGGTTCATTTTTAGCTTTTAAGTGTTTTGTTAAAACCCCTAGTCACCACATTTGCCAATTGGCAGACTGAATTATATTAATTATTAAGTTTTTATAATACTATAAATGCACAATAATTGAGCAATTGTGGTAGGGGAGATCAAATTACACCATGGCGGACTATGATCCTGGGACTAACAGAGATAATGCTAATAATGATGTGGCCTAAAGCAGCATTTTGTGTCACTTGTTTCAAACACACCACTAACAAACAGTTACATTTCCCACAGGGATGGAACACAACTTCAACAAATACAACGACGACTTCATTACAGATCAGAACACACCCTATGACTATGAATCCATCATGCACTACCGCCCCTTCTCCTTCAATAAGAACGCCACAGTACCCACCGTCACCACCAAAATCCCAGAGTTTTACAACATCATCGGCCAGTACCTTGACTTCAGCAAAGTGGACACCCTCAGGGTGAACCGTATGTACAACTGCTGTAAGTACACAATAGTTCAACACTTTCCACACTGTTTTTCTATTATGGAGGAGAAAACTAAATGATATACAGTAATATAGTAATGTTACTAAAAATAATCTGGACTGTAATTTATAAGTGATGATGGATGTAGGAAAATGCATTCAGGTGGTGGGTACAGTATATCAAAAAGTTGTACAAATCTTTGACTTATTTTTTTCTCTTAAACCTTCAGCCGGTCCTCTCACTCTGTTGGACCAGTGTGCCTTTGAGTATGTCAGCATCTGTGGAATGATCCGCAGCTCCACCGATGACGCTGACTGGGTCCACACAAAGAGCAGTGTGGGTGCAGAGGATCACACACTCTTGGGACAATGTAGAGGTCAGAGTTGTGAACATCAACTTACACTGCCTCAATTCAAGTTATACCAACTAAGAATGAAAGTGATGTGCAAAAGATCCATATCCGAAAAGAAAATATACCCACCCCCACCACTTTCCAGTACCCCCACTTAAGTCTAACTTCTGATGAGCCCCTTCATCTTACTGCAATCTTTAGGCCAATTATGTGGCTTAAACCTATGACCTTCCCTCTGAGAGTCAAACGAACAGACCACTATCTGGCACCGAATTTTATATCTACTCAACCGCAATGTGGCAGGCTGGCCCGGTGTCATGCCGAAACTTTTCCTGAAAGCTAGCATAGTGTGATATGCTTCATAATGTTTTCTTTCCCATCAACACAGACAACATATAATATAATACAATAATAATATATCAATATAATATAATAATGACATCATTTTCAGATGCTGGTTACTTCATGCATTTCAACACTAATAGTGGAAATGCGCAGGAGTCTGCTATGCTTGAGTCACGGACCCTATACCCCAAGAGGAAACTCCAGTGTCTGCAGTTCTTCTATAAGATGACCGGCAGCACCAAGGACAGGCTGGTCGTTTGGGTGAAGATGGATGACGGCACAGGCACTGTTCGCAGAATGATAAAGATACAAACCTTTTATGGTATTTTCATTTAAACTGCATCTATCAAACCAGCCAGATTCATAAGAAGCATATGTCAATACAGCATGCCCATTATTTTCATTATTTTTTGTCCCTTTTTTTGTCTCTTTCACTTTTCATATCCAGCGAATGGCAACCACGCATGGAACATTGCCCACGTATCTTTGGAAGTCGAGGTTAAATTCCGCTACGCTTTCCAAGGTGTGCGTGGGGACCCCTCCTCGTCTGCGGGGGGCATCTACGTCGACGACATCAGTGTGTCGGAGACGCGCTGCCCTAACGCCGTGTGGACCATCCGCAACTTTTCTGCCATCATGGACACGGCTGACAGTAGCACAACCCTGGACAGCCCTCGTTTCTACAGCCTGGAGGGATACGGGTACGGCGTCCGCCTCAGTCCGCTCTCCGGGTACACCGACTACACTGGGAACTACACCGGCCTGTACTTTTATTTAATCAGCGGGGAGAATGATGCGGTCATGCAGTGGCCAGCGGCGAACAGACAGGCCACCTTGGTGGTCATGGACCAAGACCCGGACATCAGGCTGCGGATGTCGTCCGCCCGAAGTCTCACTACCGATATGCAAAGTACGTGTTACACCAGTGCCCATTACAGACCTGCCCGATGTTAGGTTCTGTTTCATTCCATTCCATTTCCTTTATGACACGTCAACGAAGGCCAAATAATGCTCTAGAAAGATCTATACAACACTAAGAGTTGTGTTTGTTTTAGTGTCGGATGGAAAGTTTATATGGGACGACCCGTCCAAGGTGGGGATCTTTGACTCAACTTACAACTTCTGGAGAGGACCGTCGTGGGGCTGGGCCAATTTTATTAAACACTTTGACCTCAGACGGCGCAATTACCTCAAGAATGATGACCTCATTATCTTCATTGACTTTGAAGGTTAGTGGTGTTGGAGTAAGCATGTGTCAATGACCTGTGAGCATGTGTAAAAAACACAAATATCAGACTACTACAATATTACAGCTCAGTAAGGTCTTTGTGTCTCTGTGTTGTACAGTATCCATCCCAACATGTACAGTATTCCCTCTGCATTGTGTCCACAGATATTTCATCCCTAATCAAAACAGAGGTTCCTGCTAAGCCTAACGAATAACGTCACTGGTTAAAGGTGGGTAAAGACAATAGAGCCCAATTAGTTTTGCCAGTGGTGAGTTTACAGTTAAGATAAAAATGTATTAATCCCCGGAGGGAAATACAGGTGTACATTGGTGTACATTGTTGTTGACATCAATTATAATGATATTTGGTGTGCCATAACTTTTTTTTTAATATGACATTCAAACATCGGTGCATCCACAAGATAAAGATCTGGAGAAAGCATGGATAATTATCGCTGCTGCAACATCATTTTTGTTATATTTCTACATACAGAGAGAATATATTAGATTTTTCACCCATGACATTATCTTCATTTTAATTGAATGGACATTAAGATGTTTCTGATTAAAGGTTCTTTTATTTAAAGAGATAAACATTAAATGAATAACGTGATGTATGTGTGAACATATGTGATGATTACAGACAGGCTAAGGGTCTGGAGAAATGAAACATATGCTCTAATATTGAAATGTATTAATAATAATAAAAACAACAATGGAAAGACATATTAAACATTTATTTGTTTAAGTGCAAGTATTATAACATATAATTTTAAAGGACATGGCTATTATTCTTGATACTGTAACAACATTTGCAGTTTTTATATATTTGTATTACTGTCTAGTGCAAAGAAGGTGATTCACAAACTCACTGGGTTGTCTAAGTTGTGTCAATAGGCATTTTATTATTGTATTTGATCTGAAATGCCAAACCATTAACAACATTGATGATGTAACTCACATTAAAATGAATCTATATATAAGCTGTTAAGAACAGGGACAGGCTCTGACTCCAGGTTTAAGCAAATGTGGAAAGACTTTGGTATAATTAGACATTGAACAGATGTTGCACATTGTTACTTAAAGTAACACAGGGATGGACAGAGGTAACACAACGGTATAATATAATTTTTTATGTTATTTTTGTTTTTATTGAAATGTCTGACAATGTCCTTCTTACTATGTAATTGCAAACATAGTATTATGTCCTTTATCTTAATAAAAAATTATTAAATTTCATTTGAGAACATATCCTAACAAGTGCATTCGGATTTTTTGTTGTTACTTTCATTACTTTCGTCCCGACAGTGACTCCTGATACTAAAACCTGACTTGCTTCTATACTGAAATACTTTTACATGGCAAAAGTACTATATAATCTTTCAAATGATCATGACAATGATACATTAAATCACAACACAACTTGTTATTCAAAAAAATTTACCGCTTGAGTGAATTTATTTTCCGTGATTGAAAACAGTTTATCGGGTGTTGTTTGTCCAGTTCTTATATAGTCACAATATGCCGCAAAGTGCGTATTACTACCAGAAAGTTGTAAAATATAGGATTTAGTGCATTTTCGTAGTCAAATTAGCTCCACCTGTTTACATAGCCAGTAGTTTTGAACTTCATTCACCCAATCTATGACAACCAAGATCAGATGAGTTGTTAAATATTAAAAGCAATAAAGCCTGACCAAAGTTGAGCCTCTGTCTTTATTGTCTTATCACATGCTTGTTAAAATGGGCTCTGAAAGGACATTGTGGAATTTGTCCATTTTGATTGGAATTTTTGTCTCTTTAAAGGTAGGGGTGGATCCTTTCAGTGTATAAACATGGATTCTTATGAATCCACTCTTTAACACAGTGGATTCATTATGAATTTATTTTCCACATTTGGTTAGAAGCTGCTGTTACACAATGTCCTTTTGTGCTATTTACCGTAGGTGCAAGCTCTCCCAACGCTCTACGGTTAGTTGTAATTACATATTTGATTATTAACACTCTTTCATAAAAGCATCATAGCGTTATATTATATCAATCGTACTTATAAATGCCAGGTGGAGATGTAGATGCAGGTGAACTGAGAGACGATATACCTGACATCAACAGAGGTATTTAGAGGCTAGTCTATTTAATTTGTTTGTAAGAACATGTTGTGTGATGTGCATGATAAACAGGTTTTTGGCCACTTTCGATTGTTCTCATGTTTCAGAGTTGACACACCTATTTCAGGGAGACATTGCTGGAGATGTAAGTACAGTATAGGCTTTTATAGAGTATATTTTCTATACAAGTATCTTTTATATGTTTTATATATTATATGTATTTTATTCAAGGACTGTTGAGTTCACGATAACATAAGCTGCAATCTCTGTCTTGTGCAGCCTAGAAGAAATGCAATTCTAGATGAAACTAAAAGATGGAAGTTTCCCATCCCTTACATCTTAACAGATTCCTTGGGTAGGTTATAGTGCACATTAGAGTCAGGCCAATATATATAAGGCTGATATTTTTGGACAATATTATCGGCCAAAACTAGCAGATCACAGATATATCAGTGATCGTGTATATTTTGGCCAATATATTGATGTGTCATAACTTCTTTTTGATATGCATATTTAAGGGATTTATGATAAATGTGTACTTTTCATGTATGCATTTAGAGAATATAGGTGACTGATATATCGTTATCAGAACATTTTTACTCCCAAATGTTGGACCTCAAAATCCAGTATTGGCGGGGTTCTAGTGCACGTCATGCTTGAAATTAACATACTGAAGATGACCCACATGCATTTACAGATATGTACTTCTGTCACTTTAGATCTGAATGCTAAAGGTGTAATCCACCAGGCTTTTGAAGCTTACCGTTTGAAATCATGTGTGGACTTCAGACCCTATGATGGAGAGGGTACCTACATTTCATTCGCAAAGCTGTCAGGGTGAGCTATTCCACTATCTCTTCATATTGCTGTAAACAATTGCGTAACTTTATGGGCCTACTTATGTAATTGTTCCATTCAAGCCTTTAAAAGATGTGATTGGAAAATGCTAAGAAGTGTTGTTTCACAGATTCATGACCCTTTTCAATGTTTTCGATATTTCTCATTCAGAAAAAAAAGATTAATTTCAAATACGGGTTTACATTTTAAAACCTCAAGTTTGTTTACATTTTTGGAAAACCAAGCCGCTTGCATACAATTATTAACTTACAAACAATAACTTATTAAATATACTAATGCCAATAATTTATATTACTGTGTTATTTTCTCAATTCCACAGATGCTGGTCATTTGTCGGAGACTTCAAAACAGGCCAGAACCTGTCTATTGGGGCTCGCTGTGACACCAAGGCCATTGTAGAACATGAGCTCCTTCATGCTCTGGGCTTCTACCATGAACAGTCCCGCTCAGACAGAGACGACTATGTCAAGATCTGGTGGGACCAGATAGAAGAAGGTGGGTTGTGATAATCCCCTTTATAATGTGTAATGTAGTAGGCCTATATTATTAATATTATTCATATTATATTGTTATATTTTTTATAATATTTGTTCTATGTTGGTGTTCAACGCACAAAGAGGGTGTTTATGAAAATGATATTATTATTATTACTAGGGGGGTCCCCTACTAAGAATTTACATAGTCGAATCCGATTGGGTAAATCATGCCTAACGTTGACTGATCGTCTAATAATTTTTTCTTTTTTGTTTGTTTTTTGGTCATTGATCCATATAAAAAATTATATGGGGGATAAAAAGTGGCAGTGGTAGTGAATTATAACACTGGCTTACCTGCCATTACTATGCCTACACAAGGCGGAGTCTTGTTGCGACATGACATTTTGAATCTTCAAACATAATCACACGACAAGACATGGGTGAACTGACTGACTGAAATCAGTCAATAAATAAATAATAATCTAGCAACGATTATAAAATGCATCTCCATGGGAGTGCCACATGGGAGTGACAGAAACTTCAGACAGTATTTTGGGATGACAATTACCCAGTTTAAATATGTCTTGGTGTTCGGAATGTGGGCTAGTAGCATGCCTTGTAACGTTAACGTAATCTCGTTAATTCATAAAAAAATTTCATAGGTTTGCAGCAATACTTTCCAATATGTTAATTATAGGAATATTATATCTTAATTATGTAGACTTTGTGGCCTTTATCAAAAGTTTTACCGGCTGCAGCAGAATGTAAACAATTGGGTGTTGTATTGTCATGTGACATCAATGGTTCGTTATCACTTGGTTCAACCTAGTCAGAAGGGAATGATACACATTTTGCGACGATTCGACTTTGAGATTGGCAGTCGAATCAGGCCCCTTAGATCGAAACGTCGAATGGTTGACTATTTGGGTTCCCCCCTAGAAATTACATTAAGAGTGTATAAAATACAGTCTATAGTTTTAATATCTGAGAAGGTATTATGGGACGTCCCAAATATGGACAGCTTTTTCCAATATGATTTCTCCATGGGGAGAATGATATAATAATTTAAGTTATATAATTGATATAATGATATATTTTCCCTTATGCAGTCTGCCTTTAAAATGCGCTTTTCACTGCTTTCAACTGATTTTGCTCAAATCAGTATTTGTTAAACCAATTATTCCCCTCTGATAGGAAAGGAACACAACTTCAACAAGTACGAGGATGATGTAGTCACGGATCTCAGCACACCGTACGATTATGAGTCCGTCATGCACTATAGACCCCTGTCATTCAACAAAAATGTCAGTAATCCCACTATCACCACCACCATACCGTATTTCAATGAAATCATTGGCCAGAGGCTCGACTTCAGCGCCACGGACATCACCAGGCTCAACCGCATGTACGACTGTGGTAAGGGCAGAATGCAAATAAATACGCTGTACGCTCTTACATTGCAAATTGTGTGTGAATTTTCCATCTGTTTCTGTGTCTTGAAGGCCTGTTAAGAAATAATAAGAAATAATAATTATTATAATTATTAATAATAACTATTATTATTTTTATTATTATTCATAATAATATATATCTAAGGCCAGAAGTCTTAAAGGGCCAGTGTGTAGTTTTTAGTGACATCTAGTGGTGATTGTTGCGAATTGCAAACAGCCAGTCACTCACGG